>CAWUFW010020352.1:0-154338 GCA_963921515.1 Calotriton arnoldi
CCCCGACACCCTCCCCAGGCGCAGACGGACTGGGCTGAGGCCCCCACCCGGGGCAAGTCCCCCGGAGTCCTAAGAGCAAGACCCCGCCACCGCTCTGTGCAGCTCAGGCACAAGGTCTCTGGGCCTCCATCCCTTCAGGGCCCCCACTGCACAGGTGCCCCACCCACACCCCGGCCCAGGTTCTCCTTGGGCCCAGCTGGGTGATATACCATCCCCAAGAGGATCAGGCCTTCTCCCCTGCCACTTGCTCTCCCAGCACGTGCCACACCCCGCTGCGCTTGTCTGTGCCACTGATGTGGTGAGGGTGTCCTCCCCTCTGGCCCCAACCCACCTTGCCTGTTCCCCATTCTCCCATGGAGGTAGGGCACTGCAGTGGAGTCCACCATCACTTCTGTCTGACTTGGGCATGACTGAGTGGCGCATGATGTCCACCCATCTGCAGGGGTGTCCATATCATGGCCAAAAAGCTCTGCACCCAATGGCAATCCTGAGTCATGCCCCCAGGCCAGCCGGCACACACCATGTCAGACACCTCCACTGCAGGCTGCCCAGTGGCCTCCAGCACCCACCACCCCTTCCCCTGACTCCCCCTGGTGAGCCCCTGATCCTGTCCCCTGCGTGTGCCTGGCCTGCCCCCCGGCTGCCCCCTCCCAGTGGATTGTCCCTGGTTTTGTGCAGGCATGCGCAGCAGAGACACATCTGCCATGTCACCCTGTTTGAACTTTTGACAATGGATCTGGCCATTGGCTCCTTGCCTCCACTCTCTTCTGGACGCTTGCTTTCATTCAACACAGGCATGTTGGGGAATGTGCCAACTTTCTCAGGCCCCCACTGCACAGGTGCCCCCACCACACCCTGCCCCAGGTTCCCCCACCCACAGATATACCATCCCCAAGAGGATCAGGCCTTCTCCCCCTGCCACTTGCTCTCCCAGCACCACACCCCCGCTGCGCTTGTCTGTGCCACTGATGTGGTGAGGGTGTCCTCCCCTCTGTCCAACCCACCTTGCCTGTTCCCCATTCTCCTCCCATGGAGGTAGGCACTGCAGTGGAGTCCACTACCGCCCTGTCTGACTTGGGCACTGCAGTGGCGGACATGTCCACTCCATCTGCAGGGTCCACTGCAGTTGTGCCGGCACCCACGACATCTGAGTCATGCCCCCAGTTGTGCCGGCACACACCATGTCAGACACCTCCACTGCAGTTGTCAGTGGCTCTCCAGCACCCACCACCCCTTCCCTGACTCCCCCTGGTGAGCCCTGATCCTGTCCCTGCGGTGCCTGGCCTGCCCCCCCGGTTGCCCCTCCTAGTGGATTGTCCCTGGTTTTGTGCATGCATGCGTAGGGTGACATCTGCCAGTGTCACCCTGTTTGAACTTTGACAATGGACTGGCCATTGGCCTTTGCTCTATTTTTTCTGGACGTCGTTTTCATTCAACACATATGCTGAATAAAGCAACTTTCTTTTCTCTAGTGCTCATGCTTCAGATGTACATGTTGTTGGTGCTGCTAACCATGCCCTTGCTGCAGTGATGGTGATATCTGGTCTCATGATTATGAAGTGTTACTGTGCAGGAACCCATGTGGTCCAGGGGGAATGTGTCCTATCATGTGGTGTATCCATGTCATCCATAGCAGCATCTGAGGGTGTCATGTGTTCAGTATTTGGCAATGGGATTTCCTACTTACATTAGCAATTTCATATCTGTGGCTTCCACCCCTGCACATCTGTTGTGCCTGCCATCGTTGCATTTGTCTACTTCCCTGACCGTGTTGCCATCTCCACTGGACATGCAGGTTTGGGCATCAATGGGGAAGGACTCATCCGTGTAGTCAGTGCAACATTGCTATACAAGTGTGTTGGATCTGTGCTGATGATTCCGTTGGCACATCCATGACCAGGCTGATGTGATGGGAGCCCTCATTTGGTGCTAATTGTTGATTGTGTGACCAAGTGCTCAGCTGACATGATGGGGCCCTACTGAGACAACATATGGCACAGCTTTCCTCACACAGGAGTGGAGTCCCCTCATGGCAGTGTGTACACGTGTGACATTGCCTGCGCCCAAGGTGTGTGTTGTATGTGCATGTCTGTGTGTTCACTTCCATTTATCTGCGCATGCTGTGATCCCTAGTGTTGTACCTGTTTGTGATGCTTGCTGACTTGAGCTATGTTCCCCCAAAGTCTTCTCCCTGTGTTCTCTGTGATGTGGGTGCATGGCACATTACTGGTCATCAGGGTGTCACCCATAGGTGTGTTTGCTGTCAGGGCTGAGTTTGTGTGCAGACGCAGATGGGTCACAGTCAGGTTTCCCTTGGCACTTGTTGTTTGCCCCTGTCATGTGATTTTCAGTTCGTGTTATCTTTCAGTGATTGTGACACGTTGTGTGTGTGACTGCTGGCACTCCTCAGGGTCCGGGCTGCAATGTTGGTTGTTGTCTATGTGTGTTCTTTGTGGGTGACCTTGGCTTCTTCATTGGTGTGTGACTGTGGCTGGGATCCCATTGGTTGGTGTGGTATCGCCGTCATGTCCATGTACAGCGTAGTGTGCAGTGTGTCAGACATTCAGGAGTCTTGTTGAGTGGCCATGTGTGATGTGTTTCTGCACCTTGGTTCCCACCCACCACCCTGGAATAGTCATGGGTGCATGTGCAATGTCACCAGTGCATGTGTACTTCACTGCTGCACATTGTTGGAGGTCGAGGGTGTGGTCTTGAGTGTGTGCAGATGGGAGTCGTTGCCCAGCTAGTCCCCTGCCTCCATGTTGGCCTTGGCTTACTGGCCATGCTGATTGATTTGTGCTTGTGTAGGTGTGATGGTAGTTTGTTGCTCAGGACACCTGACTGTGGTTCACAGTGTGAACGACATTTAGCTTTGTCATCACAGTGGGATTTTTATTCAGCCCAGGGTCACCACATTGTGGGGGCCCTGGGGGTGGTGCTGTGGTGTGTCTGTGTCTTGCTGTGTCAGTTGTTGTTCCTACGTGCCTGTGTGACATGTGTGTTTTGTGCTCCCTCTCATCTGACAATGCCTGCTTGCCCACATAGGGGATTTGGATCCATGAGTTACCTTAGTGTGGCAGTGTATGCACATCTGTATGATTGGTATTCAGCTCTCCTCATGTGTTGTGTGGTTGCCTGGGGACACTGGCACCCCCACCCCTCACCTGCTGTGTATGATGACAGTGTTGGTCTGCCTGTTTGTGTTTGTGCATCTGCACCACTGCATTGGCATATCTTGGGTGTGCCATTGGCTGTATGTTGTTTGGTGTGTTTCCCCTGCTGTCCCTGGGACTCCTAGGTCATCGGTCAGCACAGTGATCATGGTTTGTGTGTCCCATTGCTGCCATGGTATGGTATCTGTTCACCTCACATCTGCTGTCTCCACAGGATATCTGCATTTGTGTGCCCATTGGTGCAAATATGTGGTTCTGCATTCTGATGGTCACTTCTGTCATTGTGTCATTGATGAATGTTGACGGTGTCAGCCCCCATGGGTGTTGTTTGTCTGCACATGGCCAAAGGAATGTCTCATTTGCACTGCAGTATTTGGCTCACCCAATTTATGTTGCAATGGGACACATACACTACTTTGCCACAGATGAGTTTTTGGTTCTGTGACCAGGAATGATCCATGCAGTTTGGCAGTTGCAGCTCTTTCTTTGTCAACACTTACCTTTTGGTCACTGTGATGATGGGGTGTAGACCCCATTGCCACAATGGTCAAAATGTGCTTCAGCTATGGACCCCACACTTGCCTTTTGGTCACTGTGATGATGGGGGTTTAGACCCCATTGCCACAATGGTCAAAATGTGCTTCAGCTGTGGACCCCACACTTGCCTTTTGGTCACTGTGATGATGGGGTTTAGACCCCATTGCCACAATGGTCAAAATGTGCTTCGGCTATGGACCCCACACTTACCTTTTGGTCACTGTGATGATGGGGGTTTAGACCCCATTGCCACAATGGTCAAAATGTGCTTCGGCTATGGACCCCACACTTACCTTTTGGTCACTGTGATGATGGGGGTTTAGGCCCCATTGCCACAATGGTCATGGGCTGCTTGCATTGTGGGTGCCACACACATATATGTGTGGCACATGTGCTAGGGGGTCACATTGTATGTTCAAAGTCATGTTCGGTGTTGTAGGCATTTGACACAGCCTACACACGCTTGTCATGGTGGTGGGGGGATGTCTTTATCTTGCATTCCCTAGGTTGTGGTGTGCTTGTTGTGTCATGCATTGTCCATCCTATGAGTGGGGGTGGTAGTAGTGGTAGGCATCAAGCCCCCTGGCTAAGGGTGGTAGTAGTGGTAGGCATCCTGCCCCCTGGCTAAGGGTGGTAGTAGTGGTAGGCATCCTGCCCCCCTGGCTAAGGGTGGTAGTAGTGGTAGGCATCCAGCCCCCCTGGCTAAGGGTGGTAGTAGTGGTGGGCATCAAGCCCCCTGGCTAAGGGTGGTAGTAGTGGTAGGCATCCTGCCCCCTGGCTAAGGGTGGTAGTAGTGGTAGGCATCCTGCCCCCTGGCTAAGGGTGGTAGTAGTGGTAGGCATCCTGCCCCCTGGCTAAGGGTGATAGTAGTGGTAGGCATCCAGCCCCCTGGCTAAGGGTGGTAGTAGTGGTAGGCATCCAGCCCCCTGGCTAAGGGTGGTAGTAGTGGTAGGCATCCAGCCCCCTGGCTAAGGGTGGTAGTAGTGGTAGGCATCCAGCCCCCCTGGCTAAGGGTGGTAGTAGTGGTAGGCATCAAGCCCCCTGGCTAAGGGTGGTAGTAGTGGTAGGCATCCTGCCCCCTGGCTAAGGGTGGTAGTAGTGGTAGGCATCAAGCCCCCTGGCTAAGGGTGGTAGTAGTGGTAGGCATCCTGCCCCCTGGCTAAGGGTGGTAGTAGTGGTAGGCATCCTGCCCCCTGGCTAAGGGTGGTAGTAGTGGTAGGCATCAAGCCCCCTGGCTAAGGGTGGTAGTAGTGGTAGGCATCCTGCCCCCCTGGCTAAGGGTGGTAGTAGTGGTAGGCATCAAGCCCCCTGGCTAAGGGTGGTAGTAGTGGTAGGCATCAAGCCCCCTGGCTAAGGGTGGTAGTAGT
The DNA here is from genome assembly GCA_963921515.1 of Calotriton arnoldi. NCBI lineage: Eukaryota > Metazoa > Chordata > Amphibia > Caudata > Salamandridae > Calotriton > Calotriton arnoldi. The sequence continues at coordinate 5,078 of CAWUFW010020352.1, forward strand.
GGTAGGCATCCTGCCCCCTGGCTAAGGGTGGTAGTAGTGGTAGGCATCCTGCCCCCTGGCTAAGGGTGGTAGTAGTGGTAGGCATCCAGCCCCCTGGCTAAGGGTGGTAGTAGTGGTAGGCATCCAGCCCCCCGGCTAAGGGTGGTAGTAGTGGTAGGCATCCTGCCCCCTGGCTAAGGGTGGTAGTAGTGGTAGGCATCCAGCCCCCCTGGCTAAGGGTGGTAGTAGTGGTAGGCATCAAGCCCCCTGGCTAAGGGTGGTAGTAGTGGTAGGCATCCAGCCCCCTGGCTAAGGGTGGTAGTAGTGGTGGGCATCAAGCCCCCTGGCTAAGGGTGGTAGTAGTGGTAGGCATCCTGCCCCCTGGCTAAGGGTGGTAGTAGTGGTAGGCATCCTGCCCCCTGGCTAAGGGTGGTAGTAGTGGTAGGCATCAAGCCCCCCTGGCTAAGGGTGGTAGTAGTGGTAGGCATCAAGCCCCCTGGCTAAGGGTGGTAGTAGTGGTAGGCATCAAGCCCCCCTGGCTAAGGGTGGTAGTAGTGGTAGGCATCCTGCCCCCCTGGCTAAGGGTGGTAGTAGTGGTAGGCATCCTGCCCCCTGGCTAAGGGTGGTAGTAGTGGTAGGCATCCAGCCCCCTGGCTAAGGGTGGTAGTAGTGGTAGGCATCCAGCCCCCTGGCTAAGGGTGGTAGTAGTGGTAGGCATCAAGCCCCCTGGCTAAGGGTGGTAGTAGTGGTAGGCATCCTGCCCCCCTGGCTAAGGGTGGTAGTAGTGGTAGGCATCCAGCCCCCTGGGTGAGGGTGGTAGTAGTGGTAGGCATCCAGCCCCCCTGGGTGAGGGTGGTAGTTGTGGTAGGCATCCAGCCCCCCCTGGGTAGGGGCGGTGGTGCGCATTCAGGCCCCTGTGTGCATATGTGGCATTGGTGATGGGCATCCCGCCCCTATGGTGCTGCTGTTGCTGGTGTAAGTATATTCAGCATCCCCGTGTGTGTGTGTGATGTGTCGTGTACGTGTTGTATGTGTTTTGTGGTTGGTGTCTGGCTTACCTTCTGCGCTGTACGCGTCCGTGCCTGTTCCGGTAGTAGATGTAGAATATTGGTATGATCGGGACGAAGGGATTCATGGTTGGTTCGTGTCGTTCGTCCTTCTCGTTGCTTCGCGTCATCCTCGTCACTTCGCCTCGTCCTCGTCGGTGCCGTGTTCGTCTCGTAGCCGTGGATCGTGTTGTGGCGCGAATCGGAGCTTATGTGCGCCTCTCCCGGATGCTTTGACGTGCCGTGCGTAGCTACGGGTTCGGCGCGTACGGGAAGCGCATCGTACTTGTCCGGCCGGACGGGGCTGCATTTTTCCTTCCGTGCGACTCGATTCGGCGTTTCCGGATTCGCCTCGGTCGGAGAACAGGACCTGGTTTGGGTGAGTACGGCTCGGCCGGATTTTTTGCTGTTGTGCGCATCGTACTTGCTCGTTCGGTGTACTGTACGGATCGGTCGGGAAACAGGCTTTCGCATGGCTTTTTTCCCGACCGAATGGTGTTGGGTACGCCTCCGACCGAGATCGGAATCGGCCCCCAAATGTTTACTGAGAACTTTTCCATTTGGGGCCCCATTACATGAAAACTCCCACACCCTCATTTATACTTGCATTGCTGTTCCGCCTGTTCTTTGCACATTATCCGCTCAAGCAGTCTTTCAGTTGCCACATGAGCGGATAATGTGTGTGGGCAATAGTTGGAGAAAACCGTATCTTTTCCTAAAGGTGCGGCTTTCTGGCGGCTTAGGCGGCCATACCTTCATGCGTTAAACTGGCGGAGGAGGGATTCTGGCACTGTTTCTGGTAGCATGACGCATGTGTTTGCCCATGCGTCTGATTTGCGTGTGCCCCCACCTTAGGAAGGAGTGAAGAAGTGCGTTCTTGCTTCCCTGTCGCGCGCAGCAGGGACATCTTAAGTATTTTGGGGGCTCAGGGCCAAACGTATTTTGGGGTCCCCTGTTCGGAACAGCTTTGAATTTATGATCCAATTTCAGCTTTTTCATGTCCTCTTTGGCCAGGTCACTGACAGTACACAGGCACACTTGTCCAAATTCTAAATGTGTTTACATCTAATATTCAGGGATACTGACGTGTGTTTTCGATATTGTAACACAGCAGCAGCTCGCTAATATTACTGCATATAATCTCTGTGACACCCTAACATTTCTCATATGTGAGGCCCTGTTTTGATTTTTAAAAAAACATTTTTTATGGATATTGCATGAAACAAAAGCACAGCATTTTTCTGCAAAATGTGTGTAATTGACTCTCACACATCACCCACAATAAAAATAAAATAAAGAAAAACGCTATTTAAAATAATTTGTTTATAAATTATTCAAGGTCATCAGGGCAAGACTCTGCAGAACAGAGCTGGCTCTATCAGGGGGCCCCTGAAAGGATGGGGCCCTGGGCCAGAGCCCACTTTGCCTATGCCTTAAAACGTCTCTGGCGCGCAGGTATTACGATTTACTTCAGAAGATATATATTTTTTAACGCTATTTCGCTTATAAAAAGTTGATGAAATTACAACGGTATTAAGATGGCTAAAGTTCAAGCATTTCACTCAGTGGCGGCGATAGCTCCAGGACTTCAGTGTGATTGTGGAAAGAAAGAACGTTTCGTCCATCAAGGATGCGATTTTCACGCTGCCAACCAAATGTAACTATGGTAACCTAATTTTTCCTTAAAAACACAGTATCTAGTATACGCTGAAGACATTTCAGCTTCCATAAATATGAATAGGCGAACATGTGTACAGCATCGGCAGTGTAAAGAACCGAACTTTAGCCTCACATTTTCCTCACAATCTCTGCATTTTAAGTGTGCATTCCATCACCTTTCAATCACCACTGCAGGCATCGTACGAATATGAGGAACAAATTTTGAAGGCCAAATGCTTTTTTTCCTCTTATTTTCTTTTTTTATTCCGCAATAGAGCCAGCATAAACCAGTGTTATGACCCAAAACTTTTACTGCATCACATGGATATTTGTGGCTTTGGGTCTGGGGAATAATACAAGCAAACTGCCCATGTGAAACACTCTTGCACCACGGAGCTAGTAAATCACATTAGTGGACTCAATGAGGTTTACAGGCCACTCATAATGCGGCCCTTAGTGTGCTTAAAGGCCTCTGAACTCATGCAAGTCCAAAACACTATAGTTGGCATTGTTTCAAAGAAGAGGATATTGAGTTGTGAAGTGTGATTTTATAGTGCACTGAAGTAACACTGATGTGGCGTATAACACGATATAAAACTACTTAAATTAATACATCTGTGTAATATTATAAGTAGGACAGCACAATGGGATAAATAATTTGCATCCTACCTGTGACCTGCCATTAACATTAGAGGTTAACAACAAGCACGCCAAAGTTGCCAAACAAGACTGAAGCTGTACCTCACTAACAAGGCCAGGAGTTGCTTTTGGGACCTTGTGGAGGGGGTTTGCCTGGGAGTTTGGGGTGAACTGTTCCCGTGGGAAGCAGGGTCAGTAATGATTTGCTTAAGGCAGGCCTCTGTCTAGTGTGGCACAGAGGGCAAGCAATTGTGGGTTCGACTGCTACCTATTGCAATTGCCAGTGGTTTAGACTATTTACAAGCATTCCTGGTATCCCCTTTTGTATGTGTGATGTAACCACCTCTATCCATCCATGATTTTATGCCATCTATTTGATCGATGCTGGCCATAGACTGGATCATGAAGACATCCACAGAAAGGAAAAGAAATGGGATCCAGTGGACACCATGGAGGCAGCTCTATGACCTGGACTTTGCAGATGACCTGTCTCTACTCACCCATACTTATCTGCAGATGTAAGAGAATACCAACAACGTGGCAGCCACATCAGCACAACTTGGCCTCAACATTCACAGGGGAAAACCAAGATCCTGAAGGCTAACACGGCCAGCACAACTGCAGTCTCTCTTGCAGGCAATGCACTAGGAGAAGTTGAAGCCTTCACCTACCTAGGCAGTGTCATAGACAAGGAGGGTGGCACAGAAGCCCATGTCAAGGCAAGAGTGGGCAAAGCAAAGGCTGCCTTCATTCAGCTAAAAAAGATCTGGAGCTCCAAGGACCTAACGCTACAAACCAAGATCAGGCTTTTTAACATCAACACTAAATCGGTTGTTCTGTATGGAGCAGAAAATTGGAGGACAACAGTGACCACCACCAACAAAGTCCAGACCTTCATCAACACCCGTCTGAGGAAAATCCTCCAAATCCGCTGGCCAAACACCATCAGCAGCAATGACCTATGGCAGTAGACTTTAGAAGTCCCTGCTCATGAAGAAATCATGAAAAGATGCTGGAGCTGGTTAGGTCACACCTTCCTCAAGCCAGCATCAAACACCAACAGACAAACCCTCACCTGAAACCCTCAAAGGAAAAGGACAAGAGGAAGACCAAGAAACGCCAGGCGTAATGGCCTCAAGGCTGACTTCAAGGAGATGGGTTACACCTGGAGTCGGATTGAAAGAAAAGCCCAAGGCAGAGATAGCTGGAGAGCCCTGGTTGATTGCCTGTACCCCATGAGGAGTATGTGTTCGATTGCAATACATTTTTCTAGTTACAAGTAAAAGACACTAATACCATTGGAGCAGTGATGATTTAGGAAACTGTTCAGTAAATAAATAAAAGTTGTCTAGTCCATTCCTCTGCTTTTGACCACAGCCAAGACTGCATGCTCATCATATTGGAAATTTCAGTTTCATTTGATAAAAGTGACAAAACAATATGTTTGAACTCATGGCATTCAACAAGTCTTACTGCAATTCATTCTTTCTGAAATTATTCCCATTAGGTAGGTACACAGTTCTCCTTGGATTGCCTTCTTACTAATGCAGCTTAACTTAACCCCTATCTGACCTCTCAGGCCAGCACATGAGAAGCCCACCACATTGGCTGTGACCTATTCATGGACAACACCTAGACCTACCTTAATCTGGAACAGTGATCAGGGGTATGACACTGAGTGGAAAACTGTCTGACGGATGCCCAACACTAGATGCATCAGACTCTGAAACTGTTTTAACTGTCTTAGCGGAGACTCTGCTTATAGACTCAGTGGACATCTCACCTCTTTTTTCATTTACAACCGCTCACTAAAGCTCCTACCAACACCACTCCAGAATGTATGCACCTTTTGCATATTTTATGACAGCATCCTCACCTGTTGTTGATAATAGCAACAAGGTTCTCCATGTTCTACTGCTTCAATAACATTTACACAGGTCTCCTAAAAAAGAGCCTCTCAAAGAAACAAAGAGTTAAAAACCACATCACTCAGCCAATTGAACCTTGAACTTGAAGAACATACAGTGGCTACTCGTATGAATCAAACACACTTCAAGACATTGTGCCTCACTCATCAGATACTCCACAGCCACATCCCAAAACATTTGTCCAAGGTTTTCAGCCATAACAGCTTACCAGACTTATCCGGAAACAAAATCATCATTCACCCCACCAGATCTAAAGGTACTTTGGTCAAGTCCCTTTTTGTACAAAGCTACTGATCCACAGTGCCCTGCCGATACACATCCGAGACTTTAATGAGCATTCCTAAAGTACTGTCAGGGTCAGAAGATCCACCATTGTCAGCTTACGAGTAGGCGGCATGCTAATGACTTTAGTTCATTTATCATACTGCTGTGCAGACCCTTCAAGTCTCTTTGATTACTGTGGATAGCTGGTAGGTCAGATACCTGGACCTTAGCAGTTGCTGTCCTCTTAGCTAATATATATACTGACCTATAATCCTCTTAATGATATTATTATTCTTGTGGGCCACTACAAGATGAGGAAAGGAAAGCACTGACTCTCCTGGACCCAGTCCGACTGCCTTTCTAATGGAGGTTGCTTAAACTCTGGGATTTGGTCTGAGATGACATCTCAAACCTTTCAAGGAAGGCCCAGAACACATGTGGACCTTTAGCCCGTGCCTTTAGAATGATGATGTACCCCATTCTTGTTTTGCAAGGAACTACCCCGTCTGCGTTCAGAACTATATAAAAAATACTTCAGTACAAAATGTATTTGGTTAAGAGCCTTTTGCTGCTGTTAGTCATCAGAATTCTCCATTGATAGATATATAATTGAGATAAAGTGCCTTTCTGAAGAAAGTGGGAAACATCTGACAAAGTGAGCGGTCTACATAAGAACGTAGACCTTTCAGAAACAAGTCTGAAGCTTATCTACTAACAAACATCTTTAACACATCTAAAATGACCAGCCAGTGCAAGTGCTTTTATCGAATGTACAAATTTAGAAATCTGCATGCTTCCACGATTTTGTCCAAATGTTCAAGAACATCCGCCCAATTGACAATATAAATTCTGAAAGGTCATTAAAAAAACATTGCTATCTCTATTAAAACTTTTAAACAATAAGACATGAAGGAGATCTCCAGTGTTGGAAACCAAACTTTGAAGCTATATCTTAAAAACATAGCGGAGATCTCTAGTGTCAGAAACCAAACTTTGAAGCTATATCTTAAAGACATAGCGCAGATCTCCAGTGTCAGAAACCAAACTTTGAAGCTATATCTTAAAAAAATAGCGGAGATCTCCAGTGTCAGAAACCAAACTTTGAAGCAATATCTTAAAGACATGGTGGAGATCTCCAGTGTCAGAAACCACCTGTTTTAAACACAAACTTGACAAACCTTAATGAATAATCAAACGATAATGGATTCCTCGCTGCAGAAGGCACTTAAGGCATGTGTTGGCTCCTGCAGCAGAGCAGACATCGATGTCTTAATTGGAGGCAACAGACATTATTATTTCAGCGACTAGCAGCATATTACCATGAACCCCAATAATATGTTGTAGATGGACCACTATTATGCAGTGATAGCCAATTTGTCACTGAGAATGCTCCCAACATGTTTCTGATGGGCAACTATATGACACAAATCGGAAGCCTGTCAACAATAATGCCCACAATATGTCACTGAATGGTCACCATGATGACAGGGATGGCCAGTATGTCACCAAAAATGCACACAAATAAAGGTCTGATGGTCCACTATTTGCACTGACAGGGGGTTGCCAAAAATGCTGACAAAACATCATGGTTGGGCTACAGTAGGCACTACTGAGGTGCCCTGAAACCTTTTACCCCAACAAACACAAAACTCACATACACATCAAAAAACACTCACACATGCTCTTTTGCACACACACATAGTCACTTGATTTTGGCCCGACTCCCCACTGCTTAACTCCCACGAGGTGGTAGTGAACATGGTTCAGCAGCTCCTGGAACAGTTTCCCTCGTTGTCCTAAAAACTGGCGGCTGATGGCTGGAGGAAGAAGCTCTCTGCCTCCTGAGCCTGGAGGAAGCCTACCTCTCCCAGCTATGTTGGAGGTGACAGCAGAAGACTGGTCAAAGGGTCACAAGGCAGGATGAAGGCCCAGGGCACAGAAGGAAGCAGCTGGAGAATGGAGGAAGCAGGAGCATGCAGTGATCAGACAGGGACACGTGCAGTGCTCTTACCCTCTGGGATCCCACAACCACCACTCATTAGCTGGCCCTTGGATGGATCAGCCAGTGAGAGAAGGAGATGAGATCTGGAGGCTGGATTGTGCTGTCAACTGGGATTTGGGTGACCTAACGTTTTGGGCAGTGCCTGCCTGCCTGCCAGCCATATCTGTTACCTTTCAAACCTACAGTTAAGGAAATTGAAGGTGGCCACCCTTGAATATCCAGTGTATCTCTGTACACTGAAGAGCACTGTAGGATAGAGCGGAGTGTCTATATTGAAGATAATCATACAATCCATGTGTGTTTCTGAGATAAAAAGAGTCTTACATTTGGTGAAGAGTGAATTTTAATCTTTAACGTTGGGCAAAGTTCCAATGTATGTGAGCCATATCATGAACAGCAAACACGTGTTTTGCCCCCTAAAGGGCACGCAGGCTGGGGCTTTCACAAGGTGGGGGAGCAGGAAGGAAGGGAGGAGGAGGTCAGATGCCCGGTCCGAGGTTGTAGAATCTGTAATCCGGTTTATGTGGAATAAACGGGGAGTGGCATGAGCGTCAAGGCAGGGAGACAGAGCTGTGCAACTTCGTCTCTTCTGATCACACTGAGACCATGCTCTCCCAGACCGCACCAGGACACTGCGACTGACCCTGCTATATGGCTAGGATGTCTCTTGTCCCTTGACGCTCACACCACTCCCCGTTTGTCTCTGCCTTGCGACATATTTCAGATTCTACAACCTCGGACCAGGCATCTGACCTCCTCCTCCTTTCCTGCTCCCCCACCTTGAGAAAGCTCCAAGTCTCCGCATCTTTAGAGGGCAAAACATGTACTGGATGTTCATTATATGCCTCACATATGTTTGAACTTTGCCCAACTTTAAAGATTAAAAATCACACTTCACCAAATGAAAGACTTTTGATGTCAGAAACATACGTGGATTGTATAATTATCTTTGATATAGACACTCAGCTCTGTCCTACAATTCTCTTTGGTCTAACGTCTTAATGGGTAGGGGTATCCCATTTTCAAGGAAGACTGAGCGCTCAGACTTTTCCCATTAACAAGGATTGCCAACTCCTGGGATTTTCACCCCTTCTTTCCTACATGTGTCTGTACATTGCACTACTCCGCTTTTAATACCAGACACTGCAGTAGAGTGCAGCAGCCAAACCTGCTTATCTCATCATTTCTTCCTCTTTCTTAACTAATGAGGTGCACCCCAACACCCCCGTAGTGGAGCTGCATCTGGTAAAATGAAGGAGCGTCTGGGAATTGAAGTGTTCTGTGATGAAGGAAGCTTTGCTAAAGATTTAGCACCCAAAGAGAAAGATAATTGGGGTAAAGGTTGCTAGCCTTAATAGTTGAGTCTTTTATTTTGTTTTTGCTGTTTTATATAACAAACTCGATCCAAAGTTATTGGAGTGCTTTACATGAGCACCAGTTATGTTACACATTCATTTTTTTTTGTATGTAGGCACAGGGAGATAAAGTGATTTGCCCATAATCACAGGATGTTGAGCCGACACTGAGACTCGAACCTGGTTCCCCAGTTCCAAAGGGCTCTGGTGCTATGCCACATCCTCTCCCTTTTGCCTTCTCAATCTGGGTGGGGCTTGACGTTGCCTGGGGAAGGTATGACAGCTTTTCACTGGGAAGTATATTTCTCCTATTTATATAGGTATCAGGCAGTCGACCAGCAGGGCCTCTCTATAAGGGCGGAGGGGCCATGTCCCTGGACCTTTTGGGCATAAGGAGTGTCTGTCAGGCTACGCAAAGGTTAGCCTGACAGACACTCTTTATTTTCAGGTAAGACAACCAGGAGCTAGACATGAGCTAAATGCCCAGGTGCCTGGCTGCCTGAGTTGAACTTTGTTGGGCTGAGAATGTCACAGCTCATGGGGTTGTGATCTCCTCAGTTCCACTAAGGTCCTCGAGGTCTCCCCCTCGCTGACACCTCGTCACAGAATGGGGTGCTGTCAGCAGTCTCACTGATCCCATCCCACTCTGTGACGAGGTAGGGAATGTTGCCTACCATTATTGAGGGGAAGGAGGTAGTCCCAACCAGGGCTTTAAGTGGGATGAATAAACTGGGGGTGCTCTCAAAGGGGCGTGGCCAATGTAATTAAAGGCAGGCTTAAAAACAACCAAACTAAAAATCTTTGCTTAGCATAGTGTGCCGCCTGACTTGTATTTTGCTGTTTGTCATTGCATCCAGATATATGATACAAGTAACATCATACCCACAATAAGTCAGGACTATTGGCTTTGTCAATGGTTGTTAGTAGCATAAGATAAATAAGCAGCAACTATGGCTTGTATATAATATTCAAAAAACTTCCAATTAAAGCCCTGGTGACACCACGACAATGTTGCTGGTCCTGAGTTTCAAATAGAAAAGGGAAATCCAGAGAGAAAATGACTCTTTAAAGGATTTCCCTTCCCCTACAACGCTCACCAGGCATGAGGTCATGCCGTAAATTCTCCACTAGTGAGAAGTGAGCAGTGTGAGCAGGCCAGTGCTTAATTTGAGCCGATGCTTTCCGGTGCTTAGCACCGGCACTTTTATTACAGGGCCGGGACTACAGCTTTTTCTCCAGTTGGTGGTGGTCCCGAACTGAAAATAAAATAAAAGATGTAACTCGTTGGTATATTATGGCAGCATTTTACTTCCTAAAAGGGACGGGGAGGACTACTTTCCATGATTGCATTAGGCTCATGTGACCCTTACTACACTACTGGAATGACTAATATAGAGCGTTCAATCGAAAGTGCGGGATAGCTCAGAGAGTTAAGGCTTTGCTGCTTTAATTTGTATGCGTCCTGTATGTCAAAGGCTTGACTTGCAGCACGTCTGAATCGCGTTTCATTTTTCCAAACAAATAAACACTAAAAAGTGTTGCCCCTGGTTATATTATCGTCTGAGGCCGCGTACATAATGCATAAATAACTGGTGCACGCAAGTATACATGGACCAGCACAGAGAAACAACCTAGGCATTCAGAAGCGGCGGGCTTCTGAAGAAAATGTGAGCCCCAGCACCTATTCTTTTACAAATTAAGCACTGGAGCACGCGCACATCGAAGTGCCTGCTGTCACTGCAGTCCGGAAAAAACCGGACCACCTGTGCCAGGGCCCAAAACAGAGCCCGATAGAGACTCGTTTCGAGGCCCCCTTTAAAACATTGCCGGTGCTCAGCACCCGTGAGACCCGGCCCACTTAAAGCCCTGGTCCCAACCCTCCTCACAACTCCGAGAGTTGCAGCAGGTAAGTGTTCTGTTTTAATTGACTGTTAGGTGCGTGCGTGTATATATGAATGTATGTACATTATTGAGTTAGTGTTGTGAATGGCGCTATATGAAACAATAAACAAATAATTCTCACAGAAAGCAATCATCTACAGGTGCGACACAGACCCATGCCATGACCTCTTCAGACATTCCTGTGTTTGTAGCCAGCAGTAAATTGCATTCTGGGACTTACAGTTTAACTTTCAAGTTTGTCTCTATGGTTTCCAAAATCACAATACGCCAAATACAATCACTAAAAAAACATCCTTCTGGCATTGTTTGACATAACAGAACTAATAAGTGCCTCCTTTAAAAAAAAAAAAGAAGTATTTTATTCAGCGAAACAACAAAATGCTACTTATCTGTTGTAATATTCCCCAGTAGAGTGAAAATGGCATAGACGAAATATCTCTATTCCAAAACTAAACTAAACTCACTTAATGAGCAGGCATTAGGCTTAGCTGGTATAAGCCTTTTTAAAACAGAAAACAGTTGACAGTAAACACGAATTTGGATGCAATCCGGAACCATAATCGCTTGCAGCTGGGGGTTCACTGTCAATGGCTTGCACGGTGCTCCTTGGGAAATATATTCACGGATTTCTTGAACAAATAGCTTGAAGCGGTGCGGAATCCAAATTGCCGCATCCCTCTAAAAGCAGGCAATTGAGAATTGAATGGCGACGCGTGTCGCTCTAATTAAAGGGAACCTTCTTGGAGCAGGACCTTCACTTGCAGAGGAAATAGAAGGCATCGGCAACGGAGGCACCAACCTATCACAGCAATTTAGAAATTGCTGTTTTGATAGAAGAACGATGACAGTTTTCTGCAAACGAGAAAAAAAACCAGTGCGTGCCTGCAGTCGCCGGGTGAATAAAAAAATCCAAACGTGAGGAGGCCCGACAAATGAGCTTCGTTCTAATGTTCAGGACGTGCACGGCAGGTGGCGCTGCAGAGCTTCAGTGGACGCGAGAGTTCGCATAAAAAAACAATGGATTGCATTTTAACAAGGCTAACATAACTTTTTCATGATTCCCCAGAACACTGTATATAACACCAGTGGAAGCTGTAAGAGATACATAGTGAACTTTCACAAACTAAAATTCCTATCTGTCATCTGCGCAATTTCTATCTGCTCGCAGAGGCTCTGTTTTCTTTTGAAGAATTCGGGAAGACAGAGATGCAGGCTCTGTGTACATCACCAGCCGCACTTGGTATGACATATGCATCAGCACACGATGTAGAAGCGAAATTATGTCACTGCTCGGCGAAGGTACGCGGTCATCATAGCACAGGTGTGTACGTTGCTACTTACACCAGTTCTATGCAAACCTTAAACATGTTCTAGGTCAAGCGGCATGTTGTCCCAACAATAGCCTACTTTTCTTGTATTGCTGCCCCTTGTCACGCGTGACACTATTAGCCTTCACCTAATGTTTAGGTAACAGCTAGCTGCATTCTGGGAGTTTCGCTGTCAACATTGCGCTAAAAAAATAATAATCACAGGATGGAAAGGCAGCTGACTGAACAATCATTTGCAATGCAATAGGTCTCGCATTACTGACAGTTTGAGGTATTGGCGTTGTAAATAATAATGCAAAGCCAATAACTCATACTTTCAGTAATGCGAGACCTAGTGCATTGCAAATGCTTGCGTAGTGAGCCAGGAACCAGCATTGTATGTCTCAGTGCATTACCGCAAGCTGCTCCTAGAGGTCGCTAGTGAGCAAAGCACCAGCACTGCATGTCTAGGTGCAGTACCGCAAGCTGCTCCTAGAGGTCCCTAGTGAGCAAGGCACCAGCACTGCATGTCTAGGTGCATCACCGAAAGCTCCTCCTAGAGGTCCCTAGTGAGCATCATAAACGTTTGGTCACATATGGTACTGCACCCTGCAGAAGATATGGTAAATCCACCCTACCCATAATGCATTGCATGCAAGACAGTACCACAAGTACATTCAAATAACTATGTTCATATATACAATTAGTAGCTTTGAAATGTGACAAAAGAATTATTATATTAATTCCAGATTAGATTGTACTCTATGTGGAACTGATGAAGGGAACTTTACATGCAGTACCACAAGATGCTCCTAGAGGTCCCAGGTGAGCAAGGCACCAGCACTGCTTGTCTAGTTGCTGTACCGCAAGCTGCTCCTAGAGGTCCCAGGTGAGCAAGCCACAAACACTGCTTGTCTAGTTGCAGTACCGCAAGCTGCTCCTAGAGGTCCCTAGTGTGCAAGGCACCACCACTGCATTTTTATTTTTATGTAACGGAGTTTTATATAGCGTGAACTTGACCCGAAGGAATCGGGTATCAGAGCGCTTTACATAGCACCAGTTGCGTTACATGAGGACACATTCATTTTTGTTAGGCACGGGGAGATTAAGTGATTTGCCCAGAATCACAGGATGTTCAGCGTCATTGCCGAGACTCGAACCCCGTTCCCCAGATTCGAGGTCGACCGCCCTAGCCTTACCATAAGCTGCTCCTAGAGGCCCCTAGTGAGCATCATAAACGTTTGGTCACATATTGTACTGCACCCTGCAGAAGATATGGTAAATCCACCCTACCCATAATGCATTGCATGCAAGACAGTACCACGAGAACATTCAAATAGCTATGTCCATATATACAATTATTAGCTTTGAAATGTGACAAAATAATTATTATATTAATTCCGGTTTAGGTTGTACTCTATGTGGAGCTGACGAAGGGAAATTTACATGCAGTACCGAAAGCTGCTCCTAGAGGTCCCTAGTAAGCAAGGCACCAGCACTGCTTGTCTAGCTGCAGTACCGCAAGCTGCTCCTAGAGGTCCCTAGTGAGCAAGGCACCAGCACTGCTTGTCTAAGTGCAGTACCGCAAGCCGTTCCTAGAAGTCCCTAGTGAGCAAGGCACCAGCACTGCATGTCTAGGTGTAGTACCGCAAGCCAGTCCTAGAGGTCCCTAGTGAGCAAGGCACCAGCACTGCATGTCTAGGTGCAGTACCGCAAGCCGCTCCTAGAGGGCCCTAGTGAGCAAGGCACCACCACTGCATGTCTAGGTGCAGTACCGCAAGCCGCTCCTAGAGGTCCCTAGTGAACATCATAAACTTTTGGTCACATATGGTACTGCACCCTGCAGAAGATATGGTGAATCCACCCTACCCATAATGCATTGCATGCAAGACAGTACCACGAGTACATTCAAATAGCTATGTCCATATATACAAATAGTAGCTTTGAAATGTGACAAAAGAATTATTATATTAATTCCGGATTAGGTTGTACTCTATGTGGAGCTGATGAAGGGAAATTTATAGAAGGTCTAATATAAATGTGAGCTGTGCTAGCAAGTAAAGTAACCACTGCCAACCTAGTTTAGGACCAAGTGAGTGTCCTGTCTGAAGGCCTTTAGGAAAATAGTGCCTTGAGGCTGTAATTAAAACCTAGGGCGTAACAACACATGTAACAGGGAGTGTCCTCATGGGAGGTTACAAGAAGAGATAAGGTGGTACTAAGGAGGGACTACTAAGCCTAATGACCAATGAAAAACCACCATTTACAAAAAACAGGGACAGGAGCCAATTAAAAAGATGGGCGGAAAGTAGGCGCAGCGTTATGCCCATATCCTGAATACAGCATGTCCCGAAGAGACAGCGCAAGCGCTGCCTAGGCAAGACCTAAAAACAGGACTGGATAAAGGTGTCACGCATGGCACGGAGCCCCTTGCTAGATGGTTGCAGCAGCTTTCATTAGGTGAGGTACATTGTATTCTTTACAGCATAAATCTGCACGTTTTACCAACATCGAGTACAACGTTGTTTACAAATTGCACATCAAATCTGTGCGCTCACGTACACACTGCAGGTGCAGCACCTCAGTCTCATTTATCTTAAAGCCTTACATGAAAATGTCACTGCTTCCGGTGTACAACCGTGATGGATATTGAAATTTTTTGATGAGCACAAGAGAATGGCCCATTGAGAACAGAGACAAATAAAGTGTTCAGGATGAAACATTTTAAAATAAGATATCTGTGTCACCCGCTACATTGCACAAAGTATTATCTGGCTCAGCAACAGTTTCTTGTATGAAGGACAGACAGCAGGTACAAGATATGCATAAAATAAATATCAGGGGGGATGTTTGCTCATTTTTCATGCAACGGAGAGCAGCAAGCAATGTTGCTGCTCTGCTTTGCGTTAAAGGGAGACAGCAGAAATGCACCATTTTTACTCAAATATGGCGCATTTCTGCTGTCTCCCTGCGCAAGCGCACTCAACGCAGGCACCTTTGCACCATGGTGCAAGGGTTCCTGCGTTACAGGCAGGATTGTTTTTGTGCAGGAAGAGATACCTTCCTGCACAAAAACAATCCTTAAAAGCATTTTCCAGAATGCAGCATGCATAGAAAGAGGAATTAACAAGGAGAAATAAAAATATTTCTCTTCGTTATGCCTGGTACAGGAAGGCGTACAATTTTTTTGCAATTCCAGGTTTATTCACCCTAGTAAATCTGGGATTGTGTCAAAATCCATTAGTGGGTGCAAGGGAACGCCCATGCTCCACCCATGGGACACCTCCCTGACACAAAGTAACGCAAGATAGTGCTATGCGCTGCCCTCTGTTACTTTTGTGGGAAAAACTTCACGCAAAGCCACACAAATCTGATTTGCATGGCTTTTTAAATTACAAATAACATTTTGCAACATGGCCGAGCTCAAAAAAGGCTTATTCACAGCGCAGAATGTTAGTAAATCTGGGCCCCAGTGTTGACATCCAGAGAGGGTTTCAGACACAGGGAACTCCTGCCACATTTTAATATTTGTGTATATAAATGAAACACATAGCAGCAAGAAAGAAATTAGAGGTCGACAGAGACGGGAAGAAAGAAAGGAAGATGGTTTCCAGAGGTAAGAGGGGAAATTGCCACAGGCAGAGGGGAAGAGATAACGAGAGTGGAAGATGAAAAGTGAAACAGAGAATGCAAGGGTAGGAGAAAAAGAGAGAGTGTGAAAAAATAAAGAGAGGTACAAGGCCAGAGAGAGAGGAAAAAGGGGGAGAAAGAGAGTAAAAGGGATGAATGATAAAAGAAAGGAAGAGGGGAAAGTGAGAGAGAAAACAAGAAAGACATAATGAGATGGGAAGAGGGAAATGAAGGAAGAGAGAAATTAGAGAGACTACATAATAGAGACTGAGGAAAGGCAATAGAAAAATAGATGTTTACATACATTTGTAGTGAGAGATAGCAGTAGAGTGACAGGCAAAGATTGATTTAGAAAAACGAAGGAATACAAAAGAGAAAGAGAGATGGAGAAATATAGAGAAAAGGGGGGATTAGAGTCAGAGAGAAAGAGCGGGGATACGACAGATACAGAGGAAGAGAGGGAGAAGAAGACAGAGAATGATGGATCTGTAGACATCATTCGATCCGATCTGTCAAGATAAGGTGCCTTCATGCATCCATTGACCAGGTTCCAGATGCCTATTAACACACTCAGTAGTTGTGTCACTTGTTTTCATCAGGAAGGAAGACTGCAGACCAGAAGACCTGCACATTTCATACATATGTTTATAGCAGGGTTGTAACACAGACCCCCTACAGACTGTGTTGTGCAGATGGGCCCCAGCCCTTCAGAGGACCCTCAACTGTTCAAGGATCCCCCATTCAGCCCAAGTCCAATGAACATCTGTGAGATATGAGAGTCTTGTGGGCCCCCTCATCCCAATTTGCAGGGGGCTCCCCATCACTTTACGTCACACCACTTGTTTAAAGGCACTACACAATTTACCAAATGAGTGAGATTTTACAGTAATTCAGGTGACTCCCAGCTGTTCTTGTACTGAGGATGTTACAAAGGAGGTTGACACATCAAAATTGAGCATGTTAGGTTCACCCTAGACTAGAGTTCTCTAACGAGTAGCTCGTGAGCTACTGGGAGCTTCTCAGCTACCTGCAAGTTGCTCTCCAGTGTGCAGCCCAGCCTACTAAATTAGAAGTTTTTGCTTGACGGAAGTAATATATGTCAAATAAAACAGAGAGTTTGTGTTCAAGATGAACATTTGTGTATTTTCAGAACTCATAAGTAAATGTTTTGACAAACATGGTTTAATTTGTGAAATATATTTAAAGCTGATATTTGAGTGATAAATCATGTGGAATTGGGCAAATCGATTATTAATACCAAAACCTTGGAGCCAGGGACATTGGGTTATATATTAACCATTTAAAGGCATTTGAAACTGACAAAACCTTTTCACACTGCAAGTGGCCACGAATGTAGTCTTGTCTCGAGTGGCCACTAATACAACACTAATAATATTAGTAGCTCCTCATCATTTTCATTGAACATAAGTAGCTTTTGTTACAGAAAAGTTTGGAGATCCCTGCTCTAAACAGAAATAAATAGAGAGCCTACGCTACTAGGACTTACACATTTCTTCTCTAAACTAAGGCTGGAGTGCAAGCAATACATGCTTGAATATCCACACTGCCCCATTAGCAAAAGTTAAGACCCTGGGAGTGAGAAGTTGGCCTGGCATATGCTGTCCACTAATTATAGTGGGCACCTTGCACCAGTCCAAACAACCCCTTATTGGAGATAGGTTAAAGACAACCTTTATTGAAAGCTATCCTAGTGGTAGCTATGGAGAGCAGCCTTCAGGCTAAGTCTTGAGGGAATGTAAAGCAGCTTGTTTTACCAGTCTATAATCTCTTGAGTGACCAAATGAAAGAGCACCACACCAGGTATATATTCAAAATATATGTATTTATTACTAAACACACCTCTCTAGTCCCTTTATGAGGCTAGAGTTCGAAGTACATAAGTTATAAGTTATTTAAACACAGTAATAGCACAAATACACGTTTGGGCCCTAGGGGCGTACCAAACCATATACCAATAAAGTGGTATAAGAACCACAACTGAGCTAGACACTAGGCCTAGAGCCTCTAGAAGTGCTTGGACCACAAGGAACCACCCAAGGTAGTGACACAGGGGACCCACGGGGGACGCGTGCAGTGTAATTACACAGCCGCGAATCGCCATTAACTTCTATGGAGAAAGTCGCGGTTTGGAAATTAAAGAAAAGGGACACTTAAAGAAGGACTTGGAGCAAACCCTTTGAGAACTAGGTCGTTCTAGAGTCTCTACCCACGGGAGCACCGGAGTACTCTTGTTACCTCACCCAGGGGAGCCGGGTGCATAGGTGCCTTTCGGGGTCGGGTTTCGTCGTCGATTTGAATGGCGATCTGCTGCAAAGTGCTGCTGGCGACCAAGTGAAAAGTGTCCGGGTGGATCCAAGGCTGGATCGGAGATCTGAAGAACCTGAAAGCAGAGGGGACAGAGTCTGGGTCACTAGCCAGTGACCAGGAAGGCGATGAGCAGATGCCCACCGCTGTCGAGTGCTTCAGGTAGGTTGACGGTCATCTTGACTCTTCAGCCACGAGGTCCAGGAGGCGTTGTCGGCAACCAGGAGCAGGATTCAAGCTGGTACACGATGTCTGTCGAGTGCTGAGGTGTCGGCGACCGGATTGGACCCAACAAGCCTTGGCAACGGCAAGTCTTGATGAAGATGAAGATTGACGATTGTGCAGACCAGCAAGGTCTGAGGAATTCACCCAGCAAGGGTAAGGGAGGACAAGCCTGGAGCAACCAGGGAGTCCAAGTAGAAAAAGATTGGCCTTCGTGAAGGGCTACTAGCCAACGGGCTAGCGACCGCGAAGGAGCCTTGAGACGGTGCACGTGGAGCTAGTTCACAGGACACTCGTGGAGTGGAGGCCAGTGATCTTCAGTGCAGTTGGTGCTGGAGGCTAGGGCTACTTGGAGCCCAAAGCACGACTTTGTGGGAGACCCAAAAGAGGATGCATTTGCAAATGCGTGCGATGTCCAGGGGTCACGGTTCCACGTTACCCACGACAGCTATGGGCCTCAGCTTTGCTGGGGACTCAGGGCAGTCTCGGGGAAGTCTGGAAATCCACCTCTGGTGATGCAAAGACTTCGGCGTCCGACGGGAGCTTCAGCGATGCAGACCGGACAATTGCTTCTTTGGTGCCTGCCAAGCAGGGGAGTCACTCCTTGACCCCAAGGGAGATTCTTCAGTCCTCTAATCTTGTAGTAGAGCGTCGAAGGTCCAGGATTCTGTGTCAGAGTTTCGTCCAGGGATAATCTAAAGTCCTAGGGACTGGGTTCCTATACTTATACTAAGTTTAGGGGTTGGACTTACTCTGTGGTCCCACCTATGGGTGGGTCAGGGCAGAGGGGTGGCTACACCCTTTCCCTTTGTCCAGTTCGCGCCAAAGCAGGGGCTGCAAGCCCCTGATCCGGTTTGAACTGGGGTATGCACAGGGACACCAAATGTGCCCCCAGTGCAGGACTTCAAAGCACCCGAAAGTGCTCCCGCCCAGCCCCAATACACACTATCCTGTCTGGGGAGGTGGTCACACCTCCCTGGGACAGGAAACCTATTGTCCAGGCCTCCCCTGCCGGAGTTTCGGTCAGCAGCAGGAGGCCAGACTTGTGTCTGTGGCAGCAGCATCCATTTTGTGATGCCAGGGCTTTGGAAAGAAGTTACCGGCCAGGCCAGGGTTAACATGTCTCTCCCTCTAGAAGGGTGGAATGCTACCCCCGCCGCCAGAATTGGCGGGGGGGTAGTATTCCAAGATGTTTGACACCAAACACGACATGTTTCTGTGCAGGTTATAATGCGCTTAAGAGTATATGGTCAGGCTGCACTACAAACAGCATCAGAGAAGGGTCTCCGAACGCTGCAGAGGGGCCCTGCTCATTCAGGGGCACCCTCTCACATAGGAACCACGCACTCTGCCTTCAGGATTGATAAGGCCTGCCATAGGAGTGACTTATAGGTTTATATGTGTGTAGGTATGTAGTGATATAGGTAGCCTATATCACAGTAAGGGGTGCATGCACCACCTTACCCAGGCTGCAGTAACAGACCTGTGGTGTCAGTTTGGATGGCCCTCCAGGGGTGGCATAATACATGCTGCAGCCCCTGGTAGGCCTCTGAGGTACCTATGCCCTGGGTACATAGTATACCATATACTAGGGACTTATAAGGGCACTCCAGATTCCAATCAGAGATGTGCCTAAGGCACATGGAAACCATTTTACAGAGAAAGCAGATAGACTGGGGCCCTGAATAGCAGGATCCCAGTCCAACTAAGTCATAAACCAGCAAAACACCATAAAAAAAGTGGGGGCAACCATATAGTCAGATTCCACCTTCCTACACTGGGTATTACCCAAATCTAGCTGCTGACCATTGAAACTACTCCCTACCAGACATCCAACTTCGGCCTTCCAGTACTACCTGGCACTGCTGGACTCAAGAAACTTTGAGCCAAGCTCTTTGTACTATCATGGCGGCTCCTTCCTGTGGTACTCATTCACTTTGTCTTCCTAGCCCTTGGCAGTCCTCAGAAAGCGCATTATTTCAGGCTTAGGTGGGATCCAGATCAAAACATTTTGGTGAGGCCCCATAAACTAGGAATTTTATCTGCTTTGGAAGGCTGATTGAAACCGACATCCAAATTTGTGATTTACAGGTCACATACAGATATCTGCAGCAGGCACACCAACTGAGAGACATGTACCAATTGCACACACAAAGAAAGAATGCACTTAGAAAGTAGTGGAGCACTAGAACTAAGCACCATTCATGTTTTATTTTGTTATTGTGGACTTTGAAGGTCACCAGGCAAGTGTCATTCGTGCATTACAAATAATCCCGGAGTACCACTGTAACATTTCCCTTATCGTCTAGAACCAACCTATCCCCTCCTCGTCTTCCCTCGCATCCAATTACCCCCCTCTATGTATGTTCTGATGTGCGTTTTTGAACACTAAGATGTGTCAACCATAGGAAAGTGTGCACATCTTTTCTTGCTGTACTGTTTTTGGAGCCATCTGTCCTCTTTGCTCTCTTAAACAGAACCATAACACCTCTATGCATGAGGCAAAAATCACAAGGGTACAATTAGACCAGGTTATGTTTATTTTAGTGTGAGCCACTGAGCTCAAATGTTGTCAGCTCAGGTACAGGGTCCTGTCTAGAGCGGGGCTTGGGTCAAGCAGCTCTAGTTGCCCCCTCTTGTGATGGTCCGGTCTGAAAGTTGGATATGAGACTGAAGATCCATCTCTTCCACCAAACATTTCACTAAAGGAGTTATTAATAATACAGCTTTTGTTTCTCTGCGCCTCACATTTTCAGCCGGCGCTCAGTAGCATCCAACATTTGTACCAGTACCTCACAAACACAATAAATTAACATATATATAAATTTTTTTGCTTGGCAGTTTTTAACCATGTCTAGTAGAAGACAGGACCACCACAGGGAGAACAAAATTAATTCTAGAGGGAACTACAGTAGCATTCCCTGCCTAAAATAGGTTTATGAGAAGATGCAAATTTTAACGTCTTACAACTTCAGTTTTTCAAAGCTGGCAAAGTTTACAAAAAGGAGAACGAAATGGGGCCATGTGTGGCAGTGGGAACATATCTGTTGCCGCTCATGGCTATCAGTATGCAGCGTGGCAGCAACTCACCAGCTGCTGCGGCTAGCATAAGATATTATGCCATTCCTTGCTTCCTGAAGTCTCAAAGTGTGATTACAAGATTGGGGAATGCTCCAGTTACTTATCAATAATCTTTATCACTCTTAGTCCTTCTCATCCTCGCCACAGTCATTACCACTACTCCCTCATCCTCATTCCAGTTCCCAGTCATTATTAATGAGGTATGTTGGAAAACAAGGCATTATTTGCGAGGCCTGTACAAACAATATGTCTACATTTGTCCTTCACTGGGAACCAAACACCCCATTGTTGCGCTTGACTCTCAGAGGGTAGCGTTGCAGAGCAGCTCAAGGCCTACTGAAGGGAGGTGGTGTGGGCTAGTAATCGCCATTTACAGGTACGCAGAAATAACACTCAATAATTGATTGTCCAGTGTATACTTTTCTTTATAAAATGGAAGAGTATATTTATCACACACACACACTACTCAATACTATGCATCAATTTACAAATATACATAAGCTGTTGGAGTAACTTCGTAACTTTGCATAACATTCTCACCTTTCCCGAAGGGGGTGGGGGGGCGGGTCTAGTACCACCACTCCCATGTATGCACATCATCTTGCCCCAAATTCAGTGGGTTGACCATAACCTGGAGTGAGGACCCTTCTCACTGGCACCATCCCAGTGGCGGCCCGCCCCATTACCTCACCAAGCATTTATAACGGGAACACCTGCTATAGTGACACATAACCCAGACTGAGCATCTCATACTGACCATACAGTATACACCCTTGAATCACAGTGGCTGACAGTCTGGGTTGTTCTTCAACTAACGCAGTAGCAAGAATACATGTCTAAGCATCCTTTAGAATGACAGGTACTTATCATATCTGATAACAGTTATAATGCAATGCAAATAAAGCCCCTAAAAGGCATCACAGTTATAATCACAGGATTATGCATTTACAACCAGGCACCCTAGCAGGAATGCCTAGCAACATAACCCCAATTCGCTTATCATTTCCCATATCACATGTGACTTCCAGTCCCCAAAAGAAACATTATGTAAATGCACCACTTGTGCAATTGCACCTCTTCACCTCTAGGATATGTCTCTCCAAGGTATCACCAGTTCAGCCCTTCTTACCTTGGTGCAGCCCCAAACACCCACACCCAGCTGCAGAACAAAAGTTCCAGTCAAAGGTGTGTGTTAAAGCATGGCTGAGCCCTTGAGGGGTTGTTTCCTTTAAGTCCCCAGAGACTTAGGGGGGACTTTCCTCTCCTGTGCTAGGGAAGTCTGCGCTGCTCCTGCAGCTCCCCCTGCACCTTGTCACACAACTGGAGGTGACCCCGTCCTCCTGGGGCCACCACACGCGGAAAACAAGCCGGTTTTCTCTGCCGGCCTTCCCAGGCCCAGCAAGGCATTATGGGGCGTGATTCCTCCAGCGTGTGCATAGTAGAGCAGCGGCTCTCCCACTGCTCCGGGGAGAGCCGCGCTGCCTTCGTTGGAGGCCCAATGCCGCGACTTCACTTCTTTGGGGGCGCCGTCCCACCCGGGCCCCTAGCGAGCAGGTATGTGGGAGAGCAGCTCAGGGAGCCCACCCTGGCTGCTCTCGCCGGCTCCCTGACTGGCCAGCAATTTTGCGTGCTGCCACGGGAGCCGGCTCTTTATTCTGGTCTACCCGCTCCGGCGGGCAGACCCGGATGATGCCGCCGGTCTGGCTGGGCCTCTGGGGAGTGGAGCAGCACTTCTCCCACCTTCCTCCTGCTGTGGGGGAGTGCGGCGGCACTCCCCCCTCTTCTGCCCTCGCACCGGGCCCGGAGTAGGGGATCCTGGGCCCCCCAGGGAAATCTTCACCGACTTCTGCCTTTTCTTCGGGGCCCGGAGTTGGGGGTCCCGGCCCCCAGGGCATTCTTTGCGGGAAGCGCAATAGCGCTCCTCGGCTTCCACCTTCATCGGGGCCCAGAGTTGGGGGTCTCGGGCCCCTGGAGGCTCTTCACAGGGAGCGCAACGTCACTCCCCGACTTCTCTCTTCACGGGGGAGCGACGGCGCTCCCTGACTTCTGCGGGGCCCGGAGTTGGGAGTCCCGGGCACCTCTCACCATTTCCAGGGGGCGCAACGGTGCTCCCCTGCCTCCGTTTTCGTCAGGAGCCAGGGTGGGCTCCTGGCACCCCCGCAGGCCATTTCACGGGGAGCGCGAGGGCGCTCCCGACTTGACTTCGAGGGGGCCCAGAGTGGACAGACTGGGCTCCGTGACACCTTCACGGGAGGCGCGACGACGCTCCCCGGCTTCACTTTCTTCCGGGGGACAGCCCTCGGGACCTGACTCACCCCGGGGGCACATCCAAGACCGATGGCGGAGCCCCACACGCATCATCGTCGGTCTGATTAGAGGTCAAAGGTCGCCTACCTTCTGTGGGGCATATCTCAGCCCCCATGGGACCGAGTTTCACCATTTTGGCCTCTTCTTGCTCCTGGTGGCCAGCCCTAGCCACCTGGAGCACTTCCCACCACACTTCTGGCCTCCAGGAGTGGGGGCTCGGCAAGGAGCTGTCTTGACTGGCTCACTGCGCCAGCCTTTCACCTGGCTCTCCTTCTGGGCATCTTTTCTCCTTGCGCAGAGGCCCAGGCTTCTCCTCACTGGCCCTGGACTCCCTCAAGGGCGTAGTCCAGAGTCCTGGGACAGTCAGGGGGTTCCTTCTTCCAACTGCCCCTGGCGCCAGGCTCCAGCACCAGTCTTTCTCAGCCAGACCACACCCCAGAGAGAGCTCCTCTTCCTGTGCAAGACCTTTTAAAAGAATTTGGAGGGGGCTGGCAGGAAGGCACTTCTGTCATATCCTGCAGCGACACATCACCTCTCTGCCCCTGCTCCCTCCTTCCTGCACAGACCACTGGGATACTTCAAGATGGCGTCGTCCAGGGGTCTCATGCTACATGGTCTCTGAAAAGCCCCCTTCCCCCCTTGCTGACTTCATGGCCCGGGCCCAGAGCAGGCAGGCCTGGTGCCTGGCACCGGGTGACAGCTGCTGATGGATAACCTGCAGCTTCACCCCCATTTCTCCCTCCTGGAGAGAAGACCTTGGCCCTTGGAATGCTTGCAGTGAAGGGCTAGGCCTCTGATGCTACAGCTTGGGGAGGAAGGTAATTAATCCAGCCTGGCAGGGTCACACCCGGCCAGGCTCTGTTTATGAGCTGAGTCAGAGGAATATCACGTTTCTGGAGGACCCATAAGCAGTACAGATATGGCTGTGGACTCAGCAGAATACTTCTTTTTACACAACTTACAATGTACTTTGGTGCTTGTCTGGAATTTGTAGGCCCTAGGGAAGTGAAACTACCCCATGTGGTCGCTGTCTTCATAGGAGAGTAATGGAGTGTTTCTACAGTGAAAACAGTAAAGCACACTGACTTTCCCTCACATGTGTCTCCCCACATTACAAAGCCTATTCCATGTCACCACCCAACTCTGCATAATTCCTGCCAAACCATTCTATATGTACCTGCTCCTGGGCTGCGCACAACAGGAATCTCCCCTGCGCAGCCCTTACACGGGTGCACACGCATGTGCACCTGTGTCTACATGTAACCAGTCTGGTGCAACTTACCCTGGCTGCAGCGCAGCGGCCTTCTCTCACAAGGCAGACACCGGTGCAATCCACATGCAGTCTGTTTCATCATGAGTTCACTGTGGGTGAGTCCCAGCTTATTAGGCTCTCCCACAGTAAAAGCTAAAAAATTAGCTGTTCAAAAAGTGGAAAATCCGGTCGGCTCAGATGGTCAGAACCACCTTCTAACAGGAATACTAAAGCTGTAGTTCTTTGACGATTCTAGCGAACATAACTCCTGAGGTATCTTAAGCATGCCATATCCAAAATGTAATGGCTATGAATGAACACCACAAACAATAATATCAAACCAATCATGATGGACCCCTGTACCCAAATTCAATTGTAAGTCTGACACATTATTCAGTCTATAATGTTTAATAAAAGTGTGATCTGATGACCACATTGAAGCTCTGCATATCTCATGGATGGATACTCCCTGTAACTCCTCCCAAG
Source organism: Calotriton arnoldi (assembly GCA_963921515.1). Lineage (NCBI taxonomy): Eukaryota > Metazoa > Chordata > Amphibia > Caudata > Salamandridae > Calotriton > Calotriton arnoldi. The sequence continues at coordinate 30,462 of CAWUFW010020352.1, forward strand.
ATTTAGCCATCCCTCTTGCTGCTCTTCTGTGAACCTGAAGATTTCCAGTACTCTGTTGTTCTGCTAGCAGTGGTTGATTGCACCCATCTACTCAAAGTTATAGTCATTGCCTTCTTACCTCTTCCACACTGGCTAAGCATCACAAATAAGTAATCTTTTTTTCTGTAATATAGAGACCTGCCAATATAAATCAAGAGAGCTCTTTTAACATCAAAGGTACTCAAAACAAATTCTTTTAGAAGTAGAAGAAGGATAGAAAGAAGGAATCAACATCTGCTGAGTTTTGTGAAAACTAAGTTAAACTTTTGTATGAAAGTAGAATCCGATTTAAGAATCACACAACCCTCCAGAAATATAATAAAAGGTGGACGACACATCAGGACACTTAACTCCCCAATCTTATCGGCAGAAATAATGGCCACCAAGAAGAGAATTTTATTTAAAAATCTTTTTATTGATTTTAAACAACCACAGAACAAATATAGTTGCACCAAGCACAATTACAGGCCAAGAGTTACAGATATCACAAAGGAAACACAGCTTGTTCACAAGGTCTCAGCATAACTTAATTCTTTCACTTGTGTCCTTACTATGTTCATCCTGATATTGCATAGCTACACAAATAAAACTCGCAGTGTTTCGGGGCAAGATTATGATTAGTGCAAGAAGAGAATTTTAAACAATAGAAATTTCAGATGCACTTCCTCTAGAGGTTCAAAGGGATCGCCCTTAACATGGATTGAAGGTTCCCTGCAGGTGAGATAGCACCTGAAACAGGGTCGGCAACAGAGAAGCCACCATTTCTAATCTAGGTTTGGAAATTTCTCTGAAGGCCTTGATTGTAAACCACTGGTACCTCAAAGCTGAAAGAAAGAGAATAAAGTGAATCCAAGAGAAACTGTAACATCTCGGTGAAATCACAAGATGGAGCACAGAGATTGTGGGCACAATACCATTTATGAAACGATGCCAGTGCTCAGAATAACATTTAGTAATATTTTAAAGTGGAGGGTATTCTTGATCCCTGAATAACCTCCACCAATCTGGACCAAAGCCCCTTGGCTAGCAAGTTCAACTTCTCAACTTCCAAACCAATAGAGTGAGTCTGAGAGAAAGAGACAAGACAGAAGGTTTGAGATAAAGGAAGTGTCCAAGGAAGAAGCACTGCCAGGAACATCAGAAGTGGAAACCACAACCTTCATGGTCAGAAGTGAACCACCATTTGTAAATCTGTGTCCTCCTCTTTTAACTTGGAAATAATCACAGGAAACTGAGGTAAAGCCTATAGTTGCCTCTTGGACCACTTCATCACAACTGTGTCTACTGCCTAGACTCCCTCCTGCAAGTACCTGGAGCAAAATCTGTGGAGGACAGCATTGTTCTTTGTAGCAAACAAATCCAGGAAGTATTTACAAAATCTCTTGCACACTTTCCTGAAAGCCATTCTGGATAATGGTAGATCCTGCGATGAAAGGAATTTCCTGCTCAAAGTGTCCGGTATTACCTTGTCGATCTCACTGATATGAATTGCTGCTACATTCAATAAATTCCTCTCTTCCCAAAACCCCTTTTGAGTTGTTACCAGATTAAGACTCTTGAACCGGGTTCTCAATTGATGATTGATATATGATACTGTAACAATATTGTCTGTCTTGACCAGAACATTTCTGTGAAATACTAGGTATTGAAAGAACTTCAAATCTCTGAGGATGCCTTAATCCTCGAATATGAGGTTTTCCAGCTCTCTACAATTGACCATTCGAACTGACAAGTCCCGTTGTTCATGACTGCTCCTCAGCCTATGCGACTAGCATCATTTGTCAACACCAAAGGAGGAGCTTGATGCATTCGTACTCCTTATAACAAATTCTCCACTTCCTGCCACCACCTTAAATCTTTCCTGATCTCTGAATGGGATGAGGGCAAGGGCAGTATGGCTAATGTAAGGTATGCAGCTAGCAAGCAGCAGCTAGTGCGTCTCTAGATCCCACTCAGGGTGAGGTCATCTCGGAGTGACAGCAGGGGAACTCTTTTCCCAACAGACTGAGGTGCTGCCATCTTGGGTGGTATATCCAGCGAAAGGTAATAAGTTGGGTGAAGTGAAAAGGTGCCTTGGGTAATGTTGAGAAACATCAACCTACTTCACAGAGGGTAAATAGTCTAACTTCATGGGCAAAGTATTTCATTCCCCTACTTCTTGTGATATTGAAACTTCATAGAACTTCACATCTTCACCCTACTGAAGAGACTCAATTGGCTAGCAACATATGGCTTTAATACAACTAGAAATTATTCCTGTTACATTCCAAACATTATTTAATGTCATAAGAAATTGGTTGTGTGATGTAACACATTTAAACAGTTCAGAACTTAAACAATCAGTTATGATAGTGTTCAATGTATTTCATGAAACTATATACAATGTATTAAAGATGATCTTCGAAATTACAGAATTCTTGAACATCCAATTGTCAGTAATGCCCAATGCATTTCGGGATAATAAATCCCTTCTTCAGGGGCCTCTGTGGATACAAAGTAATACAATTCTGTCGGTAAGTGGTACTTTTTTAATATACAGGGATAGCCACCTTACCACAAGATAAAGGTAAACAAGTGCATGGCAAGCGATGAGACGGAAAATTAACGTGGAAGATACTGAAGAGAAATTAGAAATCAGTAGAACGAAGAAGTTAAAAAAACCTTGGTAGTGACCCAGAACCCTTGAGAAAAATGTGAGAAAGGATGAAGAAAAATAACTTAAAATGGTGCACCGCCTAGTGACCTAAAAACACCTAGTGCCACCGTTACCACTCAAGAATGTACTAGTATTGATAGCTTACTAGATGTCAACCACGATATTCTAATGGCTATCACACAAATCAGTCTGCACGGTTGTACCTAGAATCTGGAAGTGAAAGAAAATGACACCTGCATTTAAAACCACAGCCTGCCACCCACCATGATGAGAAAACGTCTACACAACAAGATTTAAATACCTGAGTCTATATGAAGCCACTGAGATAACTAACTTCACCGCAGCCCGGGGTTGGAATTAAAACGCAGCTAGACCCAGTAAACAGGGAATCCTCACCGATGTGGTGATGTATTTCTGTCCCAAATAAATGCTGGTAATCTGGTATGGTGAAGAAAAACAGGGAGCGTAAAAACACAGTATGTAAATGGTGTATGTGAATTGTATTCGAGCATTTTTCTTGTTCAGTTCTTGAATTTTAGGTTCTAATTCAGCTTGAGATTTGTTCTAAATTATAAAAATATCATCAATGAATCTTCTGTAAAAAAACAAATTGGAATTCCATTCTGTGTCTGTGAAGATGTGATCTTGCTCGAATTTGGACATAAAGATGTTAGCGTAAGATGGTGCCCCGGGAAAACCCATAGAAGTCCCACTGACTTGCAAATAAAACTCCTCTCTCCATACAAGGTAACTGTGTTGTAAGCAAAATTGTAACAGTTCACGAATGAACACCTTATTGGCTTCAATCGTGGGAGGTTGAAGAAGAGCCCACTCACATGCATCTATGCCTTCTTGCACTGGTATCGATGTGTAAGGGATGTTACGTCGATGGATCACAACATCCAGTGTTCATGCATGTAGATGTCCAAGTTGTTGAGAAGTTGTAAGAAGTGTGTTGTGCCTTTTAAGTACGATCTCCAGTTCTGTACGAAAGTTTGCAGGAAGTAATCAATGTATTGACCCAATGGTTCGAAAACTGAACCACAACCAGAAACGATGGGTCTGAATGGAGGGTTATGGAGGTTCTTGTGAACTTTAGGCAGCATGTACAGATGAGGATATCTTGGATATTGTACCGTCAGAAAGTTGTGGGTGTTGGTTGAAATCTAGTTCATATCTGAAGCTTTATCCAGTATCTGTGCCAAGGTAACCATAATGTCAGGGGTAGGATCTTTGTCCAATTTCTCATATGTAGTCAAATCGTGGAGATGTTCTGCAACTTTTTTTCATAGAAACTCATATACATAACAACAAGTGCTCCCCCTTTATCTGCTGATTGGAACATCAGATGATGATCACTTGCTAGTAGATTGAGTATCCGTTTTTCATTTCTTCATAAATTCGGTCTAGTTTTAGGTTGCAGATTTAATTTTGAGATATCTTTTTTAATCATGGTCTCAAAAGTGTCCAAAAGTTTGTGAGATGTCAGTGCAGTGTATGTGCTCTCAAGAGGATCGCGTCAATGCAAGAAGCTTTAATGTCAGCCACTGAGAATCAAATTCGTAATTTCAAGCAAAGAGGCTACCCATAATCTACACCTATTGATGCAGTCACAAGGATCTCAAATATCCAGCGACAGGATTTACTCACCACGAACATTAAAATATCACAAAACTGTATGGCTTTTGTTTCAAAGTACTCCACAAAATCCGCAGCAATAAAAAGGATTATCAGGAATAGATGGGAACTTCTTCAGTCGGAACCGGATTTCAACAAACTGTTTGTAGAACAACCATTATTTGCCCACACAAGGAGTCGGAATATCAAGGAAATGTTAACACAACCCAAAGCCATACAAAGCATCTCAGAAACTGGCATGCACAAATGCCACAACTGTGTGAATTGCAATAACGTAATCCTAGGGAATACCATCACCCATCCACAGTCCGGTAAACTCATTAAGCAGAGACACTCAGGCGATTGCAATTCCTCTTTCGTGATCTATTGTATAAAATGTCCATGCGACCTAATGTATATAGGCAAAACAGAACGCAGGATCAAGATTAGAATAACTGAACATAAAAGCACGATTAGAACCAAGAACACCAAATCCAATCTTGTCGCACATTGGCTTGATTACCAACACAACATAGCACAACTGAGATTCTCAATTTTGGAAATTTTACAAACTAATGTAGACAGGTATAATATGAAACTGTTATCACAGGGTGAGATCTGGTGAATAAAACAATTTAATACCATGATCCCTTCTGGGTTAAATGATAAAATGAATATGATCTGTTTTTTGTAAACCATATCATCGACTCAGTGATTACACTGAAAAACTACTGTGTCACGGAGATCATGCATAAGTTGACCATGGGAAACGTCCTTTACCACGAAACCATTACAACGCAGTATGGTTACATCGTGGTTTTCACAACGCAAGTCGTTACATCGACTCTGCACTGGAGGGCGCTCTAGACTAAGTGAATAGTGTGAATTACTATTCCAACACCTTCCCTACTGTACGTAGACTGGAGTTGGAATAGTAATTCACACTATTCCTAAGTCCAGCGCCCTCCAGCACAAGTCGATGTAACGACTTGCGTTATCAACACCACGATGTAACATACCGCGTTGTGATGGTACGCGTTGTATCATCATACATCCGTTGACCATTCGCTAAGGTTCAACTTACCAGGTGATGAATTTAATGCATTAGTAACAGCATTGTCAGCTGAGTAACTGTATGCTCTCTTGTGCAAATCCATGGCAACATGAGACACTATCGCACATTCTTTGAGTATGGGTTATCTTTTTTCTCTGTATTTGTCATTAGATACAGCACAGATTAATTCCAGTTCTCCACCTTCATCTGGATTGCAACCTGCACTTGCTTGTATGGTTGAATCTCCAGTACTATTAGAGTGATTAGGATTGTGCACCACTGCACCTCCTTTTGGTAATGGGTTCTCTTTTCTATCTATATTTATCATTTGAACAATACACAAACCTGTTTTAGGTCTCCACCTTCATTGGGATTGCATCCTGCACTTCTTTGTATGGTTAGATTTCGGTGAATAATAGTGTGATTAGAACCTTTCGGATCTTTCATTATCTAGGAGCATGATGACCAATAGCTCCGCCTGATTCTGTTTGGACGCGACGATATGGGTTTCTATTAGGTGGTTATCATATCAGCGATATCATCGATTTTTCAACAGGTTTCCATCATGTTGTGGGTCACAGGTTTTCGTCTCCATTTGTCTATAATTGGGGGCACTTCTTCTTTCTGGGCACCCTTCTAAGGTTGTTTCGTAGTCCGCTTCTTTATCACATACCTGTGGTTACTTTTTCTGTCTGGGCACTCTTCCAAGATGGCGACTACCATGCAGAGTTGTTCTGAAGTCCGCTTTTTATTTTGTGGCGTCTTTTTAAACATCAGCACGCTTACTGTGTTTGTTGATTGTGAACTCGGCGTAGGGATGGTGGTTTGGCGCTAGAGACACTCTTCGAGTCGGGTAGGTGTATATACCGGGGAGGTTCATTACCGATCTGCCGCTTGGACGGCATGTTGTCACACAATGTTATTAGTTTTTAGGTCTCGCCTACGCAGAAAGACCTTTTGCAATCGATTCGGCTTTTCAGCCAAAAACGTGCACGCGTTCCATTGCCTTCAATTGCAACGCGTGCACGTTTGGCGATTCACTTGCGGGAGCGAGCAGCTGGCGCCATATGGTAGCAATTATCGCTCCTGGCGCCGCTCGCTCCCGCAAGGGAATCGCACTCCCCCCACCCCTCCCACTTCTTTAACCCGGAGTACTGTTTCACTTTCGCGGCCGCGGCGCAGGGCCGCACTTGTGTTTCATAGCACTTACCACCCCTGACCAGAGGTTTATCATTCCTAGCAGTAACTGCTGATTTCCGTATACTGACCAATAAATGACACCTTATTTAAAGACTATTACGTGTTTCTGGACAAGCTTGTAACATTTACATGCACTGTCTTCGCATTTTAGGCATCCAGTAACAATGTTGCTGGTGAGTGCATTTTTATAGCCTATCTCAATACATCCACACTGGTTGTGAAAATTGCTTTTGTGCGCCCAGATCCGCCGCTGCTGCACATCTTCCACCTCACCCACAGTAGAAGCCACGGATCTGACCCAAAGCACAAGGTACCCTGCCTACCCACCCACCCACACAGAAAGCATGCACGCCTGGCTCACCTCGGCCACCCCTCTGCTCAGCTCTCGCCCGCATTCCTGCTCCGGGGGCAGGAGGCGGGCACGAACTCATGGTGGATGCGGGAGCATGCTGGTCCGCGCACCCAGGTGGAGGCTAAAGCATGCGGGAGAATGCAGCCCAACTCCTTCTCCTCCGCGCACAGCTCACACAGTCCTCCAGAATCGGTTCACATACCACTGCGGGCGGAGACACATGCTTAGCAGCATCTGCAGTGCCCGTGCGCGCTCCCCAGCCCTGCCCTGGCTGCCACTCTCAGCACAGCAGCCCGACGGCCATGATGGTTTGGGGGCACGTACTGCCAGGGCGACACCAGTAGCCATGATGGGAAAGGTATCGATTGCAGGCTTCGTTGTAAGGGCGGTAGCCATGATGCGTTGGGCAAATGTGACTTCAGCAATAACTAAAGCTTAGGGCGTCTGCCGATAATAATAAACAAATAATAGCATGGTGAACCGATGAGGTTTAGTTCATTCCTTCCATTAACCTTTGAGCGATAATTCTTTGTACGAGTTTTCGTACGAAAGGTGTACCGTTTGCACACATGCTAAGAGTCAAACAACTTTTAAGTTTGAGAGGGGTGCAGGCAGTGAGTAGTTGGTTTATAATGGGCAGGTCAGGAATGGATAGGAAACTACGGACCTGGAGCCCACACAGTGCGACCGATGATATTGTGTGTGGGGATGGGTAAAAGGAAGATAGAGTCGCTAGAGCATATCGTCTTATTGTGTGTGCATTGCTTTCACACGTACTGCCCCAAATAAATTCAAAAGAAACAAGCATTGGCATAGCCAATAGGTCTCGCTTTTGGGACCTTATAAGTATTTAGTTATGCAGCACAATATCCTTGGTGCAACAACATGAACTGTTGCATGGTTAAACACTTATAAGGTCCCAAAGGCGAGACCTATTGGCTATGCCAATGCTTGTTTAGAGCGTTACCAATCCTCACGTTTGAGCTTCGGGCGGCGGCGAAGCTAGTTACTCCCTTTTGGATATTGCAGATTACTCAGGTATTTGCACGTATGAGCACATATGCATCACAACTAACATGGGCTTTCTACTGTGTTTTTACGCTCCCTGTTTTTCTTCAGCATACCAGATTAGCAGCATTATTTGGGACAGAAATACATCACCACATCGGTGAGGATTCCCTGTTTACCGGGTCTAGCTGCCTTTTAATTCCAACCCCGGGTTGCGGTGAAGTTAGTTATCTCAGTGGCTTTATATAGTCTCAAGTATTTTAATCTTGTTGTGTAGACGTTTTCTCATCATGGTGGGTGGCAGGCTGTGCTTTTAAATGCAGGTGTCATTTTCTTTCACTATCCAGATTCTAGGTACAACCGTGCGAACTGATTTGTGTGATAGCCATTAGAATATCGTGGTTGACATCCAGTAAGCCATCAATACTAGTACATTCTTGAGTGGCAACAGTGGCACTAGGTGTTTGTAGGTCACTAGGCGGTGCACCATTTAAAGTTATTTTTCTTCATCCTTTCTCACATTTTTCTCAAGGGTTCTGGGCCACTACCAAGGTTCTTTTAACGTCTTCGTTCTATTGGTTTCTAATTTCTCTTCAGTATGTTCCACGTAAATTTTCCGTCTCATCGCTTGCCATGCACTTGTTTACCTTTATCTTGTGTTAAGGTGGCTATCCCTGTATATTATAAAAGTACCACTTACAGACAGAATTTTATTACTTTGTATCTACAGAGGCCCCTGAAGAAGAGTTTTATTATCCTGAAATGCATTGGGCATTACTGACTTGGATATTCAAGAATTCTGTAATTTCGAAGATCGTCTTTAATACATTGTATATAGTTTCGTGAAATACATTGAACACTATCATAACTGATTGTTGAAGCTTTGAACTGTTTAAATGTGTTACATCACACAACCAATTTCTTATGACATTAAATAATGTTTGGAATGTAACAGGAATAATTTCATGGTGTAATTTTGTATATCCGTGTATGAATTTTGATGATGTATAAAGTTTGATTTACGCTGTGCAGCCAGATATCGAATGAAGGATCACTTGTTCATACCATGTCATAGAAGGGTCAGGCAACCTCTTTCTGGTTTGCACGCATACTAGATAATTTGATGCCAAAGCACTAAATTTAGTACAAGATAGGTGTGCGCAACACCACTTATTCAGTTTAATACAACTAGCCCACAAATCTTAGTTCAAGTGAAGACTCCAGTTTGTACCTGGAGCATCATTCCAAGTTTTGCGGTAATTATCCTTTCACTTTCATTGTGCTTCAGTTAAAACTTGGCGCAATGTAAAAGGATGTATTCTGCTTGAAAACAGGCACAAAAAGCTTCACCCAGGTGTGAAACTTCTTAATGTGCATGTTATATCTTATTCTGAGCAGAAAACCCCAGAATTACACTTTCAGTAAATACCATAACCTACAGTTTAGGTATTTACGAGGTGTGGAGTTACTACCCAGGACTGTAGTCCATTTATAATAAGGGTCATAGAGTCCACGACATTTCAACATCCTTAGTCCTAGTTGGTCTTTGGTACAAAGGACCGCCTTGCATTAAAATACTGTATCATTGATATCTGCCACAGAGGGATATCAGGTCGATCAATAAGGGCATGAGTATCAAACCATGCTTTAGGAGTACCACCAGAAGAGGAGACCTTACCTGAGGTATAGGAATAGTGCAAGGGCCCTCCTAATCCATGCCAGGAAAATGGGTCCCCCTTCCCCATTAGGGTGGGGAAAAAGCTTCAGTGGGGTGCAGTGAACCCCACCACCCCCCACTATTGATAGGTACACCCATCCCTCTCATTGAAAGGGTGCAGATATTACAAGCAATCTATAGATCCTTTGAGAGTAGAGCCATTCTGGCTGAACTGCAAAAACCATCTAAAGAGGGCCCTCTTTGATTAACTAAGGTTTAGATCTAGGACTGTTAGTGGTATGTTCAGCGATCCGGTGACTGGCTTGTGCAATGCACACATCCAAACACCCGGCACGGAAAGAGAAAAGATTGACAGCGAGAGAGGTGGAAAGGAAGAGGGGAGAGAAGAGAAGGGAAAAAGAGAGGAATGCGAGGAAGGGGAAGTAGGAATGAAAGGGAGAGAAAAAGAAACCGCGAGAGTAGCAGAGGGAGAAGAGAAAAGACAGATGAAAAGACAGATCAAAGAGAAACACCAAAAAGTGGATAGAAAAAGAATGGTAGGGAACGAAAAAGAGAGGGATAGATAGACAGACAGACAGACAGACAGGTAGATAGATAGATAGACAGACAGACAGACAGACAATCAGACAGACAGACAGACAGACAGACAGATAGATAGATAGATAGATAGATAGATAGATAGACAGACAGACTGTATTTCAGGAGAGAGATTGAACGCCAGTATTGTGTACCACCGAAGAACTGGCCAGGATTTACTCAGCTTTACAGCGGAAATGTTACTTGCAGTGGAAGAGCCAGAGCTTAAACTAAGATGCCTAGGGGAAGAAAGAAGCAAACAATAAAACTGTGAAGATTCATCAATAGTGGATGGGGACCACCACCTTGAAGAACGTCTGAACCAAGGCTATAAAGATTTTCAAGAGCAGCGGGGACTGCCGCCTCCTGAACAGTGCAAAGCCCTGTGTCTGCAAAGTTCTCTTTGCCAAGAAGGTGGGGGGCAGACAGCGCTGCAAGACATAATTTTTAATTGGATCAGTCCATATTTTGCACCGGGGAATAGCGAACGTGCTGGGATGAAGTGGTGCAGGCCCTTTCAACTTATGGCTCAGCCGCATTAGTATATACAAACTTGGTAAATCTCCCCAACACCAGCGGGTGCTCTGAAGCACGAAGAGCCGGCTCGTTTAATGCCTTGCTGAGCCTCTCACACTCCCAGCATGCACTGCGCACACTGCAGGCCTGCTTTCTGAAGTTATTGCCAATGTTCAAGGGTTAACATTGTGCTCCATGTCAGGCGGTTATCTCCTATACAGTCCAGGCCCAACCTTTTGCAATTGCTGCATTTTGTAGCCTGAGCTTCAATTTAAAGAACTGACCACTCCAAATAACAAGGACTTGTAAAATGTATTTACAAAACCAGTGCTGCAGAACCACACTTGCTCCCCCAGCACTAGGCTATCACCACAAATAATACACTACAGCATGGTGCATTACAATATCATCAAACACAACTCTACACTCAGCATAAATGCAATCACCCCAGCACTACTACCTCCATCACCACGGCACAGACATATCCTTAAAATATCAGTACCAAAAATGCTGCCCTGCACCACCCTACAAGCACTATCACTGCAGTACCATTGACAGTAACTCATAAATAACCCAGCGCCTTATCTACAACCCATATTACTGCACTAAAACAATTATAATACCCCCTGAGATGCACTACAACTGGGAAAACCATGCTCATTCTAAAATATTACTTTATACGGGAAACATAATTCACAACAATGTTTTAACCACGCAGTGCATTTACCTTGCAGCCTTCAAAATGCAAGTCTTTACCACTCATATGCCTTTAACACGCATTGTAAGTACAGTCAAGGTGAGTGTGTGTGTGTGTATCTCATACAAAACCAGAGAAATTCAGCAGTTATAGTTAGCTGGGCTAACTATAACTTGAGCCCCCACAATGCACTGCTTATGACCTCACATATTACATCACTCATGACATGGTCAGTGACATCACTGATGATATCACTGATTACATCGCAAATTACATCACTCATGACATCACTGATGACATCATCCAGTGACTGTGAGTGTTTTTAAAAAGTTTATGAGTGTTAAATATATATTCCAAGGTGTATTGGTGAATCCATGGGTGTACGAGTGCCTGTATGGATGATTCAGTGGGTGTGTGACTCACTGTATAAGTAAGTGATTAGGTGTCTCAGTGAATGTATGGGTGACTGACTGTGTGAATGTCTGTATCAGTCTGTCAGTTGGTGTCTAAGTGGCTGTATGGGTGTGCAAGTGTCTGTGTGGGTGGGTGTGGGTGTGTGTGACTGCCTGTATGGATGAGTGAGTGGGTGAGTCAGTGGCTGTATGGAGTAGTGAGTGTGCATTTGAGGGACTGTATGGGTGACTGAGTATGTGTATACCTGTGTGGGTGATTGAGTGGATGTGTCAGTGCTATATGTGTGAGTAACTGGATATGTGAAAGGCAGTATAGGTGAGTGATGGGGTATATGAGTAACTGTATGGGTGAGTGAGTGAATGTGAGAGTGACTATGGGTAAGTGTGTGTTTGTGTCAGTGACTGTATAGGTGAGTGAGTATGTCTTATTATCAGTATGAGTAAGTAGGTGTGTGTGTGTCACTGTATGGGTAAGTGTTGTGTGATTGACTGCATGGGTGAGTGAGTAGGTGTGTGAGTAGCTGTATGGGTGACTGCATCAGTGTGTGAGTAGTTGTATTGGTGTATGAATGGATATGTCAGTGGCTGTATTAGTGAGGGAGTGGGTGTATGAGAGGCAGGATGGGTGAGTGAATGTCTATGTAGATCGATAAATCAGTGGGTGGGTGTGTAAGTACTGTTATGGGTCTGTAAATGGGTTTGTGGATGGTTGTGTGGGAGTGGGAGTGGGTGTATGAATGGTTCTATGGGGGTGTGAGTGGGTGTGTTAGTAATTTTGTGGATGATGTCATCAGTGATGTAATTCGAGATGTCATCAGTGATATCACTGACCATGTCATGAGTGATGTAGTATGTGAGGTCGCAAGCAGTGCATTGTGGGGGCACGAGTTATAGTTAGCTCAGCTAACTATAACTGCTGAATTTCTCTGGTTTTGTACAAGTGAAATGTCAGTCTAACTATAATGTCCCTGTAACCTTTGTTTATTTCAGCGAATTTCTAAGGTTTTTTAATTCTATTTCCTAACAATAACGTCCCTGTAACCTTTAATTTTATTCCAGTGAATTTTGATGGTTTTTTAACTAGTAGTTGTGTTTGTAGAGTGGTGGAGAAAGGGGGCGGGCCTCCAACCAGCTCTCACGAATCCCTCTGCATCACACTTACTAGAGGTAACAGAAGGGCTTCTTGGCCTCTAAGGACCCGCAGATTCCAAGAGGACTTCTTCCCCCAACCAGTTGTGCGCCAGTAGACGCGTTTGGAAAGTGATGGAGAAAGGGGGCATCGCCTCCGAAGACCTTTTAGCAATCCAGCTGGGTGGGATTTATTGGAGGTAACAAGAGGGCTTGTTGGCCCCCATGTACCTTCAGCTACCAAGAAGACTTCATTCCCCAACAAGTAGTGCGCCAAGAGGTGTATTTGCAGACTGGTGGAGAAAAAGAGACATGGCCTCCGACGACCTCTCAGCAATCCCGCTGTTTGCGACTTACTAGAGGTAACAGGAAGGCTTGTTGGCCCAAAAGGACCCACAGCATTCAAAGGGGCTTCATCCCACAACTAGTAGTGCGCCAGAAGGCTTGTTTGCAGAGTAGTGGGAAAAGGGGGTGTGGCCTTCGACCACCTCTCTGCAGTCCTGCTGTGAGGGACTTACTGGAGGTAACAGGAGATCTTGTGGGCCCCCAAGGACCCTCTGGAGCCAAAGGGACTTCATTCCCCAACCAGCACTGTGCCAGTAGGCACGTTTGCAGAGTTGTGGAGAAAGGGTGCGTGGCCTCCAAGTCCTCTCAGTAATCCCACTGTCTGGGACTTACTGAAGGTAACAAAAGGGGTTCCTGGACCCCAAGGACCCTCAACATCCAAGGGGAATTCATCTCCCAACCAGCACTGCACCAGGAGGCACGTTTGCAGAGTAGTTGAGAAAATGGGCAGGGCCTCCGGCAACTTGCCGGTCTTGCATTTGTTTTTATGGGAAAAGGGTCACGTGGCCCCGCTTCCTTTTTTTGCCCCAGGGACCCTATCCCCCAGGGCCGGGCCTCTTTTTTATTATATTTAAATAAATAAATAGATAAATCATGGAGAATGCCGATTTCAGCCCCAGAGACCCCACCCCCCAGGGCCCGGCCTCTTTTAAAAAAAAATAATAATAATGGGGGGGCACACAGCTCTCCTCCCGGGCTGATTTCTTTACTTTAGCCCTGGGGAGGTGGTGGTCCTTGGGGCCGGAGATCCGCAACAGACCCCCTGCATTATATTCTTTGAGACTCATGGAGGTGGCGGTGAAGCCAAGTCCCAAGATGGCTGCCAGCACTTCCTGACTGAAGTGTTGGCAGCCAACAAGAGCTGTGCATTTCCCTGCATGAGCTTGTTTTTTTGGCGAAGGCTTCACAACCACAGATATCACTAGCAAAAAGCACTATCTGCAGAGCAACATCTACCTTTCTGCCAATTTTGGTGCAATTTGCTGTAGGTTTGACTACGCATCCAATGGGAATTAAAATGGAAAAACACACTTCTTTTGAGCCCCCTTTTTCTCGGTCCCCACTTAACTGATCACCTTATACTTCGCATGCGCAACAAGACTTACCATGACACTTTTTGGGGGGAAATTTCGTGAAGATTTGAAAATTTCGTGAAGATTTGTCAACTGGCACCAAAGGTATAGGCAAGTCAAAAAACACTTTTCCTATGGGAGCTAGGCTCTAACTATAACTACCATCTGGCGACTGCAAGTAGATAACAAATATATATATATATATTATCTACTGGCGGTCGCCAGTAGATAGTTATAGTTACAACCTATTATCCATAGGAAATCTGCGACATTCTATTTGAAATAACTCTCTTGCCGGTTGACGTATCTTCGCAAAATTTTCAAACTTTATGGCCCGCTCCGGTCCGCTCCTACCCTGAAAGTCTCGGGGGATTCGTCTAGCGGGGGCCGAGAAAAAGGGGGTCCCAAAACGCGTTTTCCCCATGCAATTTTCCATAGGAAACTTTAGACACGGCTACAGCCCGAACTGCTGAACGGAATTACACCAAATTTGGCAAAGAGGTAGTTCTTGGTTCAGAAAGAACCCTTTTTGTTAAATGGTGTAAATCCGTTCAGTAGTTGCTGAGAAAATCAAAAGTAAAAAGATAGTGATATCTAGGGCCGCGGATCCTCCCGAGCACGAGCTTTATGTTAATTGGCTGTCAACACTCCAAACCAGGAAGTGTTGGCAGCCATTTTGTCCCTCGGTAGAACCGAGGGACAGAAACAAGTGTGCAAAGCGCACAAAGGGGGCAGGGTAGAAACACCCTGACCCCTTAGGTCTGCTCAGGGGGTCCCACAAGGACCCCCTGGGCAAAAAAATATATATATTTTTTTAAATCGGCAGGATGCGCTCAGGAGCGCGAACCCTGCCGAAAAAATCGAAGCGCGGTCTCCCGCGCTCGATGTAACTGGCCCCCGGGTGGGCCAAGTCCCGGGGGCATGCTGGGGGGTTAATTTTATGTGTGGGGGCCTCTAGGGCTCCCCAAGCCCCGGGGACCACCACCCCCGGGGCTTTATGTATAATGGTGCGGGAGGGCTCTGAGCCCTCCCGCAGCCCCGGGGACCGCCACCTCCCGGGCTTCTTTTTTTATTTAAAGACCCTGTGTGGGGGGCTCCAGCCCCCACACGCCCGGGACCACCACCTCCCCGGGGCACTAAGAAAATTAAAATGGGGGTCCGTTTTGGACCCCCAGAGCCCCGGGGACCACCACCTCCCCGGGCTTTCAAAATGTAGGGAGGGGGCCGCGCGGCCCCCTCCTGGAGCCCTTGTTGGCCCTGGGGACCGCCACCCCCCAGGGCCGGCTCCTGCAGTGTCCCGGGTTGCCTACTCCCGGGACACTGCTGTTTTCAATGACAGGACGGGAGCCTCGCGGCTCCCGTCCTGTCATTGCAAACTTGCTTTGGATATTGGAAGAGAGAGCAGGAAACCTGCTCTCTCTTCCAATATCCAAAGCTGATTGCTTTTCCACATGGGGAGCAGCATGTTAGCTGCTCCCCATGTGTAGAGCAATGCCGGCTCCCGTAGGACACGGGGAGCCGGCGGGACTGTGGGGGTTTGGGGACCCCCACAGTCCCCAACGAGAGGCCAGGCCCCGGGGATGGGGTCCCCGGGGCCATAAGAGGCCACGGAGGGGGGCCACGCAGTCCCCCTCCCCAAAGTAACAAAAATTAAAAAAAAAAAAAAGTGCAAGGCCGGCCCCGGGGATGGGGTCCCCGGGGCCTTAAATGGCCTGAGGAGGGGGCCACGCAGCCCCCTCCAAATAAAAAAAAAGAGGCCATGCCCCGGGGATGGGGTCCCCAGGGCCAATACAGGCCCAGGGAAGGGGGGCCACGCGGCCCCCTTCCCCGTTTTTTTTTAATTTATTTTAATTTAAAAAAGGGGGAAAGGCCCTGGGGGATGGGGTCCCCAGGGCCTAAAAATAGGAAAAAGGAAGGGGGCTACACAGCTCCCCCTTCAGGGGGAAAAAACAAACAAAAAAAAACGATCGGGCCCGTAGGCCCCGCCCCTTCTTTCACCACTCTGCAAACGCGCCCCTGGCGCGTTTGCAGAGGGGGAACGAATCCCCTTGAATACTGGGGGTCCCTGGGGGCCAACTAGCCCACCAGGAACCTCCAGTATGCGTCAGGGGCTGCCTTGCAGAGAGGTGTACAGAGGCCACGCCCTTTTACACCTCTCTGCAACGCAGCTCTTTGGCGCTTTTGGAGGTATATGGTGGGCTAGTTGCACCCCAGGGACCCTCAGGATTCAAGGGGAGTTAATCCCCCGACTTAAAACGCGCCACGGGGCGCGTTTGCACAGTGGTGAATGGAGGGGCGGGGCTTCAGGTGACATGTGTGCAAACAGGCCCCGTGGCGCGTTTTAAGATGGGGAATTAAATCCTCTTCAATCCTGAGGGTCCCTGGGGGCCAACTAGCCCAACAGGTATGTCCAGAAAGCGCCACAGAGCTGCGTTGCAGAGAGGTGTAAAAAGGGGTGTGGCCTCTGTAAATGTCTCTGCAACGCAGCCCCTGGCGCATACTGGAGGTTCCTGGTGGGCTAGTTGGCCCGTAGGGACCCTCATGATTCAAGGGGACTTAATCCCCCAACTTAAAACGCGCCACGGGCGCGTTTGCACAGATATCACCTCAGGCCCCGCCCCTCCCTTCACCATTGTGCAAATATTCCTCTAAAATCAGCCGAAATACGAATTCTGATTTACTCACCTGTTATCAGGAGAGACCTCAGTGCTGCATCTTTCAGCCCAGTACTAATCCTGAAAAGTAATTTTAACCGTACTTACCGGTAACTTGAATTTCCTTCATAGGCTAACATTGACTGGTTTCACTTGGAAATTCTTCTAAGTGTGGAGTTTTGGAACTTTAAAATATTCCTCTAAAATCAGCCGAAATACGAATTCCGATTTACTCACCTGTTATCAGGAGAGACCTCAGTGCTGCATCTTTCAGCCCAGTACTGATCCTCAAAAGTAATTTTAACCGTACTTACCGGTAACTTGAATTTCCTTCATAGGCTAACATTGACTGGTTTCACTTGGAAATTCTTCTAAGTGTGGAGTTTTGGAACTTTAAAATATTCCTCTAAAATCAGCCGAAATACGAATTCCGATTTACTCACCTGTTATCAGGAGAGACCTCAGTGCTGCATCTTTCAGCCCAGTACTGGTCCTGAAAAGTAATTTTAACCGTACTTACCGGTAACTTGAATTTCCTTCATAGGCCAACATTGACTGGTTTCACTTGGAAATTCTTCTAAGTGTGGAGTTTTGGAACTTTAAAATATTCCTCTAAAATCAGCCGAAATACGAATTCCGATTTACTCACCTGTTATCAGGAGAGACCTCAGTGCTGCATCTTTCAGCCCAGTACTGATCCTCAAAAGTAATTTTAACCGTACTTACCAGTAACTTGAATTTCCTTCCATAGGATATCATTGCCTGCTTTTTGCTGAAAAAGTTTCTAAGTGTTGATTTTTGAAACATACAAATATTCCTCTAAAATCAGCCGAAATTCGAATTCTGATTTACTCACCTGTTATCAGGAGAGACCTCAGTGCTGCATCTTTCAGCCCAGTACTGGTCCTGAAAAGTAATTTTAACCGTACTTACCAGTAACTTGAATTTCCTTCCATAGGCTAACATTGACTGGTTTCACTTGGAAATTCTTCTGTGTGTGGAGTTTTGGAACTTTAAAATATTCCTCTAAAATCAGCCGAAATACGAATTCCGATTTACTCGCCTGTTATCAGGAGAGACCTCAGTGCTGCATCTTTCAGCCCAGTACTGGTCCTGAAAAGTAATTTTAACCGTACTTACCAGTAACTTGAATTTCCTTCATAGGCTAACATTGACTGGTTTCACTTGGAAATTCTTCTAAGTGTGGAGTTTTGGAACTTTAAAATATTCCTCTAAAATCAGCCGAAATACGAATTCCGATTTACTCACCTGTTATCAGGAGAGACCTCAGTGCTGCATCTTTCAGCCCAGTACTGATCCTCAAAAGTAATTTTAACCGTACTTACCAGTAACTTGAATTTCCTTCCATAGGATATCATTGCCTGCTTTTTGCTGAAAAAGTTTCTAAGTGTTGATTTTTGAAACATACAAATATTCCTCTAAAATCAGCCGAAATCCGAATTCTGATTTACTCACCTGTTATCAGGAGAGACCTCAGTGATGCATCTTTCAGCCCAGTACTGGTCCTGAAAAGTAATTTTAACCGTACTTACCAGTAACTTGAATTTCCTTCCATAGGCTAACATTGACGGGTTTCACTTGGAAATTCTTCTAAGTGTGGAGTTTTGGAACTTTAAAATATTCCTCTAAAATCAGCCGAAATACGAATTCCGATTTACTCACCTGTTATCAGGAGAGACCTCAGTGCTGCATCTTTCAGCCCAGTACTGATCCTGAAAAGTAATTTTAACCGTACTTACCAGTAACTTGAATTTCCTTCCATAGGAATCCATTGTCTGGTTTTCAGCAGAAAAGTTTCAAAGTGTCGATTTTCACAAACTACAAATATTCCTAAAAAATCGCCTGTATGACTTAAACGCATTCTTTCAACTGTTTACAGGAGATGCACCAGTGCTGGATCCAGGATCCAACACTGAGTAAGAAAAAGTAACGATAACAGTTTTTAACTTCTAAGTGAATTTCCTTCCATAGGATAACATTGGTGATTCTATGAGAAAAGTTTCTAAGTGTGAACTTTTAAAGTACAATAATATTCCTTAAAAATCACGACTGTAACCAAAACGCTTTTACTCAACTGTTTACAGGAGATGTCCCAGGACTGAATCTAGGATCCAGTAATGTGGTTAGAAAAGTAATCCATAAAGTAACTAATTGCATTTAACTAGAAATTCACATTGAGCTGAATGTTGCATTGTGTTTGAAAATGTGTTGCCCATTGCAACAACTGTAACTACTGTACTTAAAAGACTATTGCCTATGTGCAAAGTAATTAAACTAAAGTAATTCATTCTGAGAAAGTATTTTTGTAATGTAATGTATAATGTAATTACAATGTAATTTAAAAAATAAAATATGTAAAAAAAATTGTTTCTAAAAATTTGGAAATCAGTATGAAAATTTTTTATATAACAATTAATACATTTAAAAATTGTCATTTACAAAACCTTTGAAATTCACTGAAAAAACTGTAGGTTTCAGACATGTTATAGCTACAAATTAGCATTTAAAAAACCTTTGAAATTCACTGAAAAAACCATAGGTTTCAGGGACGTTATAGTTACAAATTAGCATTTAAAAAACCTTTGAAATTCACTGAAAAACCATAGGTTTTAGGGACAGTTATAGTTAGTTGGACATTGCACTCGTACAAAACCCGTGAAATTCCCCCGTTATAGTTAGTCCAGCTAACTATAACTCGCGCCCCGCAATGCACTGCTGATGACGTCACATATTACATCACTCATGACATGGTCAGTGACATCACTGATGACATCACTGATGACATCTCAAATGACATCACTGATGACATCATCCACGTGATAATCTGATGCACCTCCTCACACCCTAATATAACCTTTGATACACCCACTCTAAATTACAGACTGCCATTCGCAAAACCATAGACACTCCAACACCAATAACTACATACCCACTCACTGATTCTTAGGTCTACGCACACATCCACTCACTCACCCGTACAGTCACTCATACTTACGGTCACTCAGTACAGGACTATCATATGCACTCATACTCCTATATAGACACTCAAACACCGCCACTCATCCATAGAGGTACTCACACACCTAGTCAGTCATGCAAATAATTAAACACACTACCATTTACTCACCTATACAGTTATACACACACCAGCTCACTTACTCATACAAATAGTAGCACATTCTTACGCTCTTATACAATCACTGATACAAGCACACACTCATCCATACAGCCACTATCACAATCACTCACTCTCGCTTATAGCTATTTATATACTCCAACACACATATATACTGCCTTTCACATATGTAGTTACTCACACATGTACCACTGGGACATACATTCACTCACTAACACACTCTTACACACACTTACCCACCCATACAGTCTATCACAGTTGCACTCTTGAAACCATCCACCCAGTGAATCACCCACTCACACATCTATGCACAGAGTTGCACACACCCCTCCCACACAAACACTCAGGCACCCATACAGATACTCAGACAAGCATTCAATAACTCATATAGACACTCATGTAGCTATTCACAAACACATGCAGCCACTTACACAGCAACAGACAGACGGATACAGACATTCACCCAGTTTAGTCACTAACCCATGCATTCAGTAAGATACGTTAAATCACTCACTTATAGAGTCAGTCACGCACCTACTAAATCATCCATACAGACACTTACACACCCACTCATTCTTCAATACGTCTTTTCCTATATATATTAAAAATATATAAACTTTACAGAAACACACAGTCACTGGATGATGTCATCAGTGATGTCATCAGTGATGTCATTTGAGATGTCATCAGTGATGTCATCAGTGATGTCACTGACCATGTCATGAGTGATGTAATATGTGACGTCATCAGCAGTGCATTGCGGGGGCGCGAGTTATAGTTAGCTGGACTAACTATAACGGGGGAATTTCACGGGTTTTGTACGAGTGCAATGTCCAACTAACTATAACTGTCCCTAAAACCTATGGTTTTTTCAGTGAATTTCAAAGGTTTTTTAAATGCTAATTTGTAACTATAACGTCCCTGAAACCTATGGTTTTTTCAGTGAATATATATATATATATATATATATATATATATATATATATATATTTATATATATATTCACTGAAAAAACCATAGGTTTCAGACACGTTATAGTTAGAAATTAGCATTTAAAAAACCTTTGAAATTCACTGAAAAAACCATAGGTTTTAGGACAGTTATAGTTAGTTGGACATTTCACTGGTACAAAACCCGTGAAATTCCCCGTTATAGTTAGTTCAGCTAACTATAACTCGCCCCCCCGCAATGCACTTCTGATGACGTCACATATTACATCACTCAGGACATGGTCGGTGACATCACTGATGACATCACTGATGACATCTCAAATGACATCACTGATGACATCACTGATGACATCATCCATGTGATAATTTGATGCATCTTCTCACACCCTAATATAACTTTTGATACACCCACTGTAAATTACAGACTGCCATTGTCAAAACCATACACACTCCAACACCAATAACTACATACACACTCACTGATTCTTAGGTCTACACACACATCCACTCACTCACCTCTACAGTCACTCATACTTACGGTCACTCAGTACAGGACTTTCATATGCACTTATACACCTACATAGACACTCACACACCACCACTCATCCATAGAGGTACTCACACACCTAGTCAGTCATGCAAATAATTAATCACACTGCCATTTACTCACCTATACAGTTATACACACACCAGCTCACTTACTCATACAAATACTAGCACATTCTTACGCTCTTATACAATCACTGATACAAGTACACACTCATCCATACAGCCACTCTCACAATCACACACTCTCACTTATAGCCATTTATATACTCCAACACACATATATACTGCCTTTGACATATTAGTTACTCACACATGTACCACTAAGATATACATTCACTCACTAACACACCCATACACACACTCACCCACCCATACAGTCCATCA
The DNA here is from genome assembly GCA_963921515.1 of Calotriton arnoldi. Taxonomy (NCBI): domain Eukaryota; kingdom Metazoa; phylum Chordata; class Amphibia; order Caudata; family Salamandridae; genus Calotriton; species Calotriton arnoldi. Next base: position 52,508 of record CAWUFW010020352.1, read on the forward strand.
CAGATGCACTCTTGAAACCATGCACCCAGTGAATCACCCACTCACATATCGATGCGCAGTCACACACACCCCACCCACACAAACACTCAAGCACCCATACAGATATTCAGACAACCAATCAATAACCCATGTAGACACTCATGTAGCTATTCGCAAACCCATGCAGCCGCTTACACACCAACAGACAGACGGATACAGACATTCACACAGTTTAGTCACTAACCCATGCATTCAGTAAGATATGTTTAATCACTCACTTATAGAGTCAGTCACGCACCTACTAAATCATCCATCCAGACACTTATACACCCACTCATTCTTCAATACACCTTGGCATATATATTAAACATATTTAAACTTTACAGAAACACACAGTCACTGGATGATGTCATCAGTGATATCATTTGAGATGTCATCAGTGATGTCATCAGTGATGTCACTGACCATGTCATGAGTGATGTAATATGTGACGTCATCAGCAGTGCATTGCGGGGCGCGAGTTATAGTTAGCTGAACTAACTATAACGGGGGAATTTCACAGGTTTTGTACGAGTGAAATGTCCAACTAACTATAACTGTCCCTAAAACCTATGGTTTTTTCAGTGAATTTCAAAGGTTTTTTAAATGCTAATTTCTAACTATAACGTGTCTGAAACCTATGCTTTTTTCAGTGAATTTCAACGGTTTTTTAAATGCTAATTTCTAACTATAACGTGCCTGAAACCTATGGTTTTTTAAGTGAATTTCAAAGGTTTTTTAAATGCTAGTTTGTAACTATGCCTACAGAGGTAGGACATGTGAAGAAAGAAGAAAAAATGCACAGAAAGAAGCAAAAGAAATGCAGAAAGGAGCAACAGAAGTCCACAAAGACGAAGAAAAGTGCAGGAAGAAGCAAAAGATGTGCAGAAAGAACCAACAGAGGAGCAGAAAGAGGCCTTGTTCCAAAATCATCCTGTGCCCACAACTTTTTCCGACGTGTACTGGTGGTAACTGACTCTGACTAACCAGAGCCAGTGCTATGCTAAAACACACTTAGAATACAGTTAAAACACCTACATACACTAGGGAACACTATGCGTTGGGGTACCCCTGTGATTAGCATGACCTCCTCTGTAAGTCCCTAGTACATAATAGGGCAGGGGGATTAAAACTACCTCTTAAAACGCGCTACAGGGCGCATTTGCACAGTGTACCTGGTGGGCTAGTTGGACTCCAGGGACCCTCAGGATTGAAGGGGACTTAATCTCCCAACTTAAAACATGCCACGGGGCATGTTTGCACACATGTCACCTCAAGCCCCGCCCCCTCCCTTCACCACTGTGCAAACGCGCCCCGTGGCGCGTTTTAATTTGGGGGATTAAGTCCCCTTGAATCATGAGCGTCCCTGGGGTCCAACTAGCCCACCCTGTACCTCCAGTATGCGCCAGGGAGCTGCGTTGCAGAGAGGTGTTCAGAGGCCACGCCCCTTTTTACACCTCTCTGCAACGCAGCTCTGTGGCGCTTTCTGGACGTACCTAGTGGGCTAGTTGGCCCCCAGGGACCCTCAGGATTGAAGAGGCTTTAACTCCCCATCTTAAAACACGCCACTGGGCCTGTTTGCACACATGTCACCTGAAGCCCCACCCCCTCCCTTCACCACTGTGCAAATGCGCCCCGTGGCGCGTTTTAAGTTGGGGGATTAAGTCCCCTTGAATCCTGAGGGTCCCTGGAGTGCAACTAGCCCACCATGTACCTCCAAAAAGCGCCACAGAGCTGCGTTGCAGAGAGGTGTAAAAAGGGGCGTGGCCTCTGTACACCTCTCTGCAACGCAGCTCCCTGGCGCATACTGGAGGTTCCTGGTGGGCTAGTTGGCCCCCAGGGACCCCCAGTATTCAGAGGGAATTACTTCCCCTTCTTAAAACGCGCCAGGGGGCGCGTTTACAGACTGCTGCAGGGAGGGGGCGGGGCCTCCGGCACGATGCCGGTCTTTTTTTTTTTTGTATGGGAGGGGGGCTGCCCCTTCCCTCGGCCACTTTTGGCCCCGGGGACCCCATCCCCCGGGGCCTGAGAGAAGCCGTGAAGAAGCCGTGTGGCGAAACGCGTCTGTCAGGGGGGGTTTTTGCACAATAAAGTATCAAACTTAAAAAAACTCCGTGAGTGCTCTTCGTTGGGATTACGGAAGGGTGAGCCTGGTTTGCGGTATATATATATATATATATTTATATCCATTCCAAGTCTCTCGACACACGAGAAAGTGTACTCCAGATGGGGTAAGAATATTATTCACAGCATTTCAGTTCCCTGGCACGTTTCGGCTGATCCCAGACTTTCTCAAAGTTACACTGGCCATAGGGCCCTTTCTTTTTAAAGGTACAGCATATCATAGATATGGAAGACAACCATGTTTCATTAGTCTTTTTTCTGTTTTTTCTTTTTTTCCCTCATTTCTCTTTTTTCAATAAAATGCATTTAGTGTAACACAATCATGTTGATATCATACACGTAATCATTTGTATCAAAATTTAAACCAGTTTTTCCTATTTTTATAAAATTCATACACGAAAAAAAGATGTCTTCACACTTATTTCAACCTTATTCGAAGTGTACAAGATTTTGACCAGGGAACCACGAGGTCTAGATGGCTCATATAGTATCTTGGGCCAGTGCCCCATATTTACTGTCGTCTGACTTCAATTTTTTTGATACTTGGTGATTTTTGGGAAACCATCTCCTACCTAATCAATCGCTGATAGTCATTTTCTCATAATGATGATTAAAATGTATATTTAAGATGCAATTGATATGAATCTTCACAGCTTTTGTAAATAAATACACAGGTATATATATATAAATCCTATCTAGTGCCTCCGGGTAAAACCACTCCCAACAGATAATTAATATATACTAAAATTCATTCTTTAAATATATCATAATCTGTATCAAAAAAGGTTGTTTTTTTCCCTAGAGTATAAATACTAAGGAATATATGGCTACAAAATATCAATAATATAAATTCATCATATAAAGCTATTAATTTCATCAATAAATACATCAATAATATTATATGAGAGGTACTAACTGCGAAGTAGTTACATAATGAGGACAGTTTAAGTCTCCTAATCCATCTACTTAATAAAACAGGCATAGACCACTCCCAGGTGGCATATGGAGGAGGCATCATTTAATTGTCAGCAGTCAACCCAGATGCACTTCTAACTCTTCATCCTTATTTAGAGCAGCTGGGAATTTTGTATGTAAGTCTAAGATATACCTAGACTCTAGGCGTCTCAGTTTATTCACCCTATTCCCTCCTCTTATATTTGGGACAACTCTGTCTACTGCAAAGTAGTTCAGTAATCATCGGTCACTTTCATGCTGATCATAAAAATGTCTAGCCACCGAGTAGGTAAAATCATGATTTCGGATTGCTCAGTGGTGTTTTCAACGGAAAAATTGTACTTTCAACATACATGAGGGGGGAGGGACATGATGACACATAAACACAATGATCCGTGTTGCAGTTATAGAACCCGTTAACCCTTCTTTATTGGCCATCTGAAGTCTGGAACACTGATACATCCTTAGTCATCCTACAAGCTTTGCAATGATTGCATTTAAAAAACACCATAAGATAACCAGGTATCTGATTTGCATCTTCTTACAAAGTAACTGTGTGTCAGGCTGTCTCCCAGCGTCCTCCCTTTCCTATAAGTCACTGGAGGCACTGGTGGCAAATCTTTCCCTATCACTGTTTCACTTTTTACTAGCTTCCAGTGATTTGTCATTATTTGAAATACCTTAGGGGACACAGAGTTAAAAGACGTGATGAATCTAGTGATAGAATTCCCTTTCTCCGTCCTGGTATTCGGATAAAGTAAAGTATATGTTACCTACTGGCAGTTGTAACTATACCTACTGGCGACCCCAGTAGGTAGTATATATATATATATATATATTTTATATATATATGTGTGCGGGTGTGTGTCTTTGAGTGTGTGTGTGGTGGCCAGTAGGTAGTTGTAGTTACGACCACCAGTAATTAGTATATATATAAATATATATATATACATACATATATATATATATATATATATATATATATATATTCACTGAAAAAACCATAGGTTTTAGGGACAGTTATAGTTAGTTGGACATTTCACTCGTACAAAACCCGTGAAATTCCCCCGTTATAGTTAGTTCAGCTAACTATAACTCGCGCCCCCGCAATGCACTGCTGATGACGTCACATATTACATCACTCATGACATGGTCAGTGACATCACTGATGACATCACTGATGACATCTCAAAAGATATCACTGATGACATCACTGATGACATCATCCAGTGACTGTGTGTTTCTGTAAAGTTTAAATATGTTTAATATATATAGGGTAAGGTGTATTGAAGAATGAGTGGGTGTATAAGTGTCTGAATGGATGATTTAGTAGGTGCGTGACTGACTATAAGTGAGTGATTAAACGTATCTTACTGAATGCATGGGTTAGTGACTAAACTGTGTGAATGTCTGTATCCGTCTGTCTGTTGGTGTGTAAGCGGCTGCATGGGTTTGTGAATAGCTACATGAGTGCCTACATGGGTTATTGATTGGTTGTCTGAGTATCTGTATGGGTCGCTGAGTGTTTGTGTGGGTGGGGTGTGTGCGACTCTGTGCATAGATGTGTGAGTGGGTGATTCACTGGGTGGATGGTTTCAAGAGTGCATCTGTGATGGACTGTATGGATGGGTGAGTGTGTGTAAGAGTGTGTTAGTGAGTGAATGTATGTCCCAGTGGTACATGTGTGAGTAACTACATATGTGAAAGGCAGTATTTATGTGTGTTGGAGTATATAAATAGCTATAAGCGAGAGTGTGTGATTGTGAGAGTGACTGTATGGATGAGTGTGTGCTTGTATCAGAGATTGTATAAGAGCGTAAGAATGTGCTAGTATTTGTATGAGTAAGTGAGCTGGTGTGTGTATAACTGTATAGGTGAGTAAATGGGTGTGTGCTTAATTTTTTGCATGACTGACTAGGTGTGTGAGTACCTCTATGGATGAGTGGCGGTGTGTGAGTGTTTATATAGGTGTATGAGTGCATATAATAGTCCTGTACTGAGTGACTATAAGTATGAGTGACTGTACGGGTGAGTGAGTAGATGTGTGTGTGTGTAGACCTAAGAATCAGTGAGTGTGTATATAGTAATTGGTGTTGGAGTGTCTATGGTTTTGACAATGGCAGTCTGTAATTTACAGTGGGTGTATCAAAAGTTATATTAGGGTGTGAGGAGGTGCATCAGATTATCACGTGGATGATGTCATCAGTGATGTCATCAGTGATGTCATTTGAGATGTCATCAGTGATGTCATCAGTGATGTCACTGACCTTGTCATGAGTGATGTAATATGTGACGTCATCAGCAGTGCATTGCGGGGCGCGAGTTATAGTTAGCTGAACTAACTATAACGGGGGAATTTCACGGGTTTTGTACGAGTGAAATGTCCAACTAACTATAACTGTCCCTAAAACCTATGGTTTTTTCAGTGAATTTCAAAGGTTTTTTAAATGCTAATTTCTAACTATAACGTGTCTGAAACCTATGGTTTTTTCAGTTAATTTCAAAGGTTTTTTAAATGCTAATTTCTAACTATAACGTGCCTGAAACCTATGGTTTTTTCAGTGAATTTCAAAGGTTTTTTAAATGCTAATTTCTAACTATAACGCCCCTAAAACCTATGGTTTTTTCAGTGGATTTCAAAGGTTTTGTAAATGACAATTTTTAAATGTATTAATTGTTATATTTATTTTTTTGATACTGATTTACTACATTTTTTTAAACTATTTATTTTTACATATTTTATTTTTTAAATTACATTGTAATTACATTATACATTACATTACAAAATATACTTTCTCAGAATGAATTACTTTAGTTTAAATACTTTGCAAATAGGCAATAGACTTTTAAGTACAGTAGTTACAGTTGTTGCAATGGGCAACACAATTTCAAACACAATGCAACATTGAGCTCACTGTAAATTTCTAGTTAAATGCAATTAGTTACTTTATGGATTACTTTTCTAACCACAGGACTGGATCCTAGATTCAGTCCTGGGACACCTCCTGTAAACAGTTGAGTAAAAGCGTTTTGGTTACAGTAGTGATTTTTAAGGTATATTATTGTATTTTAAAAGTTGACACTTAGAAACTTTTTCACATAGCATCACCAATGTTATCCTATGGGAGGAAATTCACTTAGCAGGTAAGTAGTGTTATCGTTACTTTTTCTTACTCAGTGGTGGATCCTGTATCCAGCACTGGTGCATCTCCTGTAAACAGTTGAAAGAATGCGTTTAAGTCATACAGGCGATTTTTAAGGAATATTTGTAGTTTGTGAAAATCGACACTTTGAAACTTTTCTGCTGAAAACCAGACAATGGATTCCAATGGAAGGAAATACAAGTTACTGGTAAGTACGGTTAGAATTACTTTTCAGGGTCAGTGCTGGGCTAAAAGATGCAGCACTGGGTTCTCTCCTGATAACAGGTGAGTAAATCGGAATTCGTAGTTCGGCTGATTTTAGAGGAATATTATAAAGTTCCAAAACTCCACACTTAGAAGAATTTCCAAGTGAAACCAGTCAATGTTACCCTATGGAAGGAAATTCAAGTTACTGGTAAGTACGGTTAAAATTACTTTTCAGGATCAGTACTGGGCTCAAAGATGCAGCACTGAGGACTCTCCTGATAACAGGTGAGTAAATCGGAATTCGTTGTTCTGCTGATTTTAGAGGAATATTTGTATGTTTCAAAAATCGACACTTTGAAACTTTTCTGCTGAAAACCAGACAATGGATTCCTAGGGAAGGAAATACAAGTTACTGGTAAGTACGGTTAGAATTACTTTTCAGGGTCAGTGCTGGGCTAAAAGATGCAGCACTGGGTTCTCTCCTGATAACAGGTGAGTAAATCGGAATTCGTAGTTCCGCTGATTTTAGAGGAATATTTGTATGTTTCAAAAATCGACACTTAAAAACTTTTTCAGCAAAAAGCAGGCAATGATATCCTATGGAAGGAAATTCAAGTTACTGGAAAGTACGGTTAAAATTACTTTCCAGCATCAGTACTGGGCTCAAAGATGCAGCACTGAGGTCTCTCCTGATAACAGGTGAGTAAATCGGAATTCGTAGTTCGGCTGATTTTAGAGGAATATTATAAAGTTCCAAAACTCCACACTTAGAAGAATTTCCAAGTGAAACCAGTCAATGTTAGCCTATGGAAGGAAATTCAAGTTACTGGTAAGTACGGTTAAAATTACTTTTCAGGATCAGTACTGGGCTCAAAGATGCAGCACTGAGGTCTCTCCTGATAACAGGTGAGTAAATCGGAATTCGTAGTTCGGCTGATTTTAGAGGAATATTTGCACAATGGTGAAGGAAGGGGGTGGGGCCTGAAGTGACATGTCTGCAAACATGCCCTGTGGCGCGTTTTAAGTTGGAGAATTAATTCCTCCTCAATACTGAGGGTCCCTAGGTGCCAACTAGCCCACCAGGAACCTCCAGTATGCGCCAGGGGCTGCGTTGCAGAGAGGTGTACAGAGGCCACGCCCCTTTTACAACACTCTGCAACGCAGCTCCGTGGCGCTTACTGGAGGTACCTGGTGGGCTAGTTGGCCCTCAGGGACCCTCAGGATTGAAGAGGATTTAATTCCCCATCTTAAAATGCACCACGGGGCCTGTTTGCACACATGTCACCTGAAGCCCCGCCCCTCCCTTCACCACTGTGCAAACGCGCCCCGTGGCGCATTTTAAGTTGGGGGATTAAGTCCCCTTGAATCCTGAGGGTCCCTGGAGTCCAACTAGCCCACCATGTACCTCCAAAAGCGCCACAGAGCTGCGTTGCAGAGAGGTGTAAAAAGGGGCGTGGCCTCTGTACACCTCTCTGCAACGCAGCCCCTGGCGCATACTGGAGGTTCCTGGTGGGCTAGTTGGCCCCAGGGACCCCCAGTATTCAAGGGGAATTCGTTCCCCATCTGCAAACGCGCCAGGGGATGCGTTTGCAGACTGCTGCAGGGTGGGGGCGGGGCCTCCGGCACGATGCCGGTCTTTTTTATATTTTTTTTGTATGGGAGGGGGGCTGCGTGGCCCCCCTTCCCTTGGCCTCTTTTGGCCCCCGGGGCATGAGGATTTTCATTTTTTTTTAAATTAAATAAAACGGGAAGGGGGCTGCGTGGCCCCCCTTCCCTGGGCCTATATTGGCCCCGGGGACCCCATCCCCCGGGGCATGCCCTCTTTTTTTTCAATTTTAAATATTTGGAGGGGGGCTGCGTGGCCCCCTCCTCAGGCCATTTAAGGCCCCGGGGACCACATCCCCCGGGGCTGGCCTTTCCGTTTTTTTTTTCTTCTTTTTTTCTGTTTTTTTGGGGAGGGGGGTGCGTGGCCCCCTCCCGAGCCACTACTTGCCCCGGGGACCCCATCCCCGGGGCTGGCCCTCTCCGTTGAGGACTGTGGGGGTCCCCAATCCCCCACAGTCCCGCCGGCTCCCCGCGTCCCTTGGGAGCCGGCATTGCTTTTCCACATGGGGAGCTGCTAAGATGCAGCTCCCCGTGTGGAAAGCAATCTGCTTTGAATTTTGGAAGAGAGAGCAGGTTTCCCTGCTCTCTCTTCCAAAATCCAAAGCAGTTTGCTATGGCAGGACGGGAGCCGCGAGGCTCCCGCCCTGCCATAGCAAACTACAGTGTCCCGGGGGTAGGCACCCCGGGACACTGCAAGAGCCGGCCCTGGGGGTGGCGGTCCCCAGGGCCATCAAGGGCTCCAGGAGGGGGCCGCGCGGCCCCCTCCCTTGAATTGCACAGCCCCGGGGAGGTGGTGGTCCCCGGGGCTCTGGGGTCCGTAACGGACCCCCACATTTATTTTCTAAGTGCCCCGGGGAGGTGGTGGTCCCCGGGGCATGTGGGGTGGCTGGAGCCCCCCCACACATTATTAAATTTAAAAAAAAGATGCCCCGGGGGGTGGCGGTCCCCGGGGCTGCGGGAGGGCAGGAGAGCCCTCCCGCACCATTTTTTTTATAAAGCTCCGGGGGGTGGCGGTCCCCGTGGCTTGGGGGGCCTTAGAGGCCCCCCATATAAAACATAAACCCACCCCCACATGCCCCCGGGACTTGGGCCACTCGGGGGCAAAATACAATCGAAGCGTGGGAGACCGCGCTTCGATTTTTTTTTTTATCGGCAGGATCCGCGCACCCTGAGCGCATCCTGCCGATTTTTAAAAATGCTTTTTCTGCCCAGGGGGTCCTTGTGGGACCCCTGAGCAGACCTAGGGGTCAGGGTGTTTCTACCCTGCCCCCTTTGTGCGTTTGCACACTTGCGATTTTTTTTTCTCGCCGGGATTCACGCACCCTAAGCGCATCCCGCCGATTTTTTTAAAAAAAAATGCTTTTTTCTGCCCAGGGGGTCCTTGTGGGACCCCCTGAGCAGACCTAGGGGTTCAGGGTGTTTCTACCCTGCCCCCTTTTTGCGCTTTGCGCACTTGTTTCTGTCCTTCGGTTCTACCGAGGGACAAAATGGCTGCCAACACTTCCTGATTTGGAGTGTTGACAGCCAATTAGCATGCAGCTCGTGATCGGAAGGGTGCGCGAATCCGACGCGGCCATAGATATATATGTGATTTTCATTTTGATTTTCACAGGAACTACTGAACGGATTTACACCATTTAACAAAAAGGGTTCTTTCTGAACCAAGAACTACCTCTTTGCCAAATTTGGTGTAATTCCGTTCAGCAGTTCGGGCTGTAGCCGTGGCTAAAGTTTCCTATGGAAAATGAATGGGGAAAACACGTTTTGGGACCCCCCTTTTTTCTCGGCCCCTGCTTGACGAATCACCCCGAAACTTTCAGGGTAGGAGCGGACCGGAGCGGGCCATAAAGTTTGAAAATTTTGCGAAGATTCGTCAACCGACGCAAGAGTTATTTCAAATAGAATGTCGCGGATTTCCTATGGAAAATAGGTCCTAACTATAACTATCTACTGGCAACCGCCAGTACTGGCAGTCACCAGAAGGTAGTTATAGTTAGGACCTAGTTTCCATAGGAAGAGTGATTGTTTTTTTGGGTAATAACTTTGGTGCTGTTTGACGAATCTTCATAAAATTTTCAAAACTAGTTTGCCAGTCACTTCAGTTGCTGTCTGGAAACGTTCGGGGTGAATCATCATGCGGGAGCCGAGAAAAAAGGTGGAGTTCTGCAACACGTTTTTCCCATGCAATTTCCCATAGGGATTTTAGACACAACTACACTATTAGATGTTGGTCCAGAAAGAGTGCTTTTTGTAATTTGGTGTAAATCTGTTCAGTAGTTTTGGAGTTATTAAAGTAAAAAGTTTGATGTATATCTAGAGACGCGGATTCACTGCGGTTTCACCATTGCCAACAGCAATGCTGTTATTGTCTGGCCACAACCTGAGAGGAATGTTTTGGCTGCCATTTTGTGCATCAGTACTCAGTTCCCAGGGGAATATTAAAATGTTATAAAAATAGAAGGGTTAAGGGTAGAGGTACCTGACCCCATGGGACTGATAGAGAGGTCCGTGAGGGACCCCTCATGGGCAAAAAATTATACAAAATGTTGTTTTTAGTGTATAAGGGTCTGAGGATCCACTGCAGCGGTGGATCCGTAGATCCAGACCCAAATTAAAAAAACATGCACCCACTCACATACCCACACACCTATTCACTCACACACCCATTTGCATACCTACACAACCACTCACACACCCATACAGCTTCTCCCACACCCATTCAAAGACCTACAAAACTACTCATGCACCCACTCACAGACCCACACAGCCATTCACACACATAAAAACTCACACACCCACTCACACAACCACTTACACACACACAACCACTCACACACCTATACAACCACTCACACACCCACTCACAGATCCACAAAACCTCTCACACAGGCACTCACATACCCATTTATACACCCACTTACACACCCACACAACTACTCACACACCCACTCACATACCCATACAGCCACTCACACACCCACTCACATACCTACAAAATCACTCACAGACCCACACAGCCACTAACGTACACACTCACACACTCACACTCCCACTTACACACCCATACAATGACTCACACACCCACTCCAAGACCCACAAAACCACTCAAACACCTACTCACAGACCCACACAGCCACTCACACATGCACTAAGACACCCACTTACATACTCACACACCCACACATGCACTCACACACTCACTCACATACCCATATAGCCGCTCGCACACCCACTCACAGACCACAAAACCACTCATACACTCACTTACAGACACACACACACACCCACTTACACACCCACACAAATACTCACACACCCATACAGTCACTCATGCACCCACTCACAGACCCACAAAACCACTCACACATCCACTCACAGACCCCTACAGCCACACACACAACCACTCACACACCCACTTACTCACCCACACAACCCCCCACACACCCATTCACACACCCATTCACAGACCCACTCACCCACTTACACACACAACACAACCACTCACACACCCATACAGCACCTCACACACTCACTCAGAGACCCACACAACCACTAACAAAGCCACTCACACACCGACTCACACACCCACTTATACAACCACTCACACATACACTCACACACCCAAACAATCACTCACATACCCATTCACAGACACAAACAGCCACTCCCAATGACAACTTACCCACACAGCCACTCACACACCCACACATAGGCAGGGATACACTTCTAGAAATTGCAATAGTATATGTTTTCATTTAATGTGGTGTTGTTTCAGTATTGAATGTGTGCATTTGGTTGAATTAATAGAATCACTACACAAGTTTCCTTATCTTAACTTTAAATTTTTTAGTTTTAAAATATATAATAAGAATGAATGTGTGAATAAAATGCACTTATAAACTTGTGAAAATGTATAATGGTAAATTGAACTAATGGGTCAAATTGTAGTAAAATTTATATTTAAAAAACTGTGAAATTCACTAAAAAGCCAAAGGTTAAATGGACGTTATAGTTATGAAATGAATCTGACCCGATACAAGACCAACCCAACAGCACTATACCTTTTTACCGAGCCTAGCGATATCCAAATTGAGCTAGACAGGATGCTCAGAAAGGGCACCATAGGGGAGGATATTGTTTGGGCCCTAGACTTCTCAGAGAAAAGATTCTTGGAGGTAGCGAAACCACCAAATCAATGCACAAACACATCCACTCCTCCATTCATTTGTGGTCCAAGGGTGGCCCTTAGCGTATCCGGTGCAGTCTTCTTTAAGAACAAGTGGACCCCTGAAACAGAGTTTCTCTGGAGGACCATCCAGCTTCATGATACAATGGGAAATGAGTCACACACGAGAGGACTGAAAAAAAGCATGACCACCTGATGTCAGGAAATCTGGGATGCCAAGGTGGATGGATACACTTGGCTAGAAGGGAAAGGGCAACCCCTAACTGTACAGAAACTTAAACTGTATTCCTTGTGTTTCAGATGTAAAGGAACGCTTCCATTGGGCACGATTGAGAACTGTGGCACGATCGTGCACATTCCGGATATGAAGTAGGACACCTCCATGCTGATGGCTATCTACTGGGAGTGTGGGGAGTTTGTCTACACTTAGCTCATCCCCAGATGGTGCGGACTCTGTTCCCTGGTCGCTATACACACTCCTACCCTGGTCATTCTCAGAGAAGAACTGTCGGACTTGTACCCGTACCCGCTAAGGAAGAAGACAACCTTGCTGCATCAGACTCATGAAAAAAGAACTTCAGATTATTTTGGGTGGGCTCAGTACAAGGACATTCCAGAATAATTCAGTCTGTTCACAGACACACAAGTATCCATACCCTTCTTTAACATGTAGACAAAAGCCAATTCCTGCTAGCTCCAAATAACCTGGTGGGAAATGCTTAAAATGATGAACAGTACTGAGCTCAGCCTTAATTCAATCAAGAAGAAGTAAGAGAAATCTGCCTCATGGTGATGCAGCATCTGTGTGTGTTAGACTTAATGACCACAATGGAGGGAGGCGTGTGTGCCGAAATCGGTGCGTCCTGCTGCACGTTTATCCCAGAGAATGACAGGGATAACGGGACATTGACTCTTGCCATCCAAGCACTGCACCATTTACAAAGAGACATGTGTGAGGAGGGAGGTGCCCCTGAGCAGGAGTAGTTCTCAAATTGTTGTTCCTGGCTCCCCCTGTGGATCTACGGACAGTGCACATTGTTGTTGCCAGTTTTCATTGTGTTCTTGTTTTTGTGTGGGATCATGCAGTTGGGGATTTCCTGCTTAAAATGCAGTCCTCAAATTGTGTAGAATGCAAGTAACTAGGAAAATCGTAGTTGCCAAAAGCGAATTTAGAGAACAACAGGCTCCCAATAAAGTAACTGTCATAAAGTATGGGTTAGATAGTGTAGTTGAAAATTCAACTAGAAGGGGGAATAATAATAGGGAGAAAGTCAATGTCAATATGAATAATGATACATTCCTGATGATGAATTTGCACCTTTATTAACAAATTTGCCTGTTCTTAACTCCACGTCAACCCCGACTCAGAAATACGTAGTTAGGCAGGCCCTGAGACCCAGGCCTGAGATCACTGTCTAACAGATCACAGGTGAAGTGGCACGTAGCCAACAGTCAAACGCACAAACAGGAAATTTCAGATCAATCCCACAGACAGGCACAGTGACACCACAATGGTCCAGGGAGATTGGCACCAATAAAGCCCACATGGCCAGAGGGGGTACGTGCACTCCCAAAACACCATAAAGTCAGATGCCACACAAAGTTAGGAACAGTTAGCCAATCAGGACACAGCACACAGTGATCACGCGCTCCCCATGCTAGAAATCTGGACACATTACCCACTGGCTGCATTGTGTCCATGCGAGGTTGAGACCCACCTTAACTTCCTATCAGATACATTAATTTATGACTCCACAGTCAGCGGTTCACATTGCTCACCAAAAAAGGTTCACATTTCTTACCAAAAAAGGATTGACGCAACTGTTTATGACATTCAGTGAATTGTATAAAAGTTCATTTCAGAACGATTGTAAGTTGAGACAGTCCTTAGACCCTATACCTGTGACTGTTCTCCTGGCCGCACTGTTTAATTAAACAAACTGTTCCTGTTTCACCAAATACCTATTGCCTCATGTTTTTTCAAGGTATTTTATGTTTCAAGCAACAAAACGGGGCCACAATATAATGTTGTTGCATAATATCGTATAATATACAAGTTGCTGCTGGAATACACATTGCATAAATGAAAAACTTTGCATTGTAATGTGCCCCGTATAATTGGAGAAACAAAATTTAAGAGTTTAATGCACTTTGCATAAGTGATAAGTCAGAAAAGTAGATACATGTTCCTGCTTTTAAGATACATGCAAACTTTTCGAAAGAAGTGATATTTGACTGGTAGAAAAAGGTTAAATGAGTAAAGTATTAAAAATACGCTTAATCATGGAGACTCCGCTAGAGCATATGCAGAAGATTTTTCCAATCGGAAAGAAAAAATTGCAAAAGTGTAGCCTATAGTGGTTTAAAGCCAACCAAAAACATATGTATCGCTGGCCAAAAGACGGAACATTCGATAATAAAATAATTGAGGCTGTTATTGTGTACCTCAGAAGTAAATATGCAGGAGCCAAATTACAAAAGAGAGAAGCTGCTGTAGCTTTATGGTGAGTCTTTTGCAAAAAGTCAAAGGACTCCTCAAAAAAAGGTACCTCTAGTACTCCGTCTGTTTCCCAACCACCAGATGATCCTATGAGCCCCTCTCCCAATGTACCTAGTATCTACCCACTGGTGCAACTACAAGAAGCCGCAGTGGGATTTGAGAACCCCAAAATTGACACCCCTCCACACTCTCCAAAAGCTACCCCTAATGTCACCCCACGAACGCCAAAGCAATGCGAGCACACCTAGTTAGCAAACAAGGGTAGGTGGCTCCCAATTTTCAGGACAACTAGAAGCGCAGTTTGTAGTACATCTAGATCCAGCCCCTCCCCAGCAGTGTTAAAGCAAAGAGCGAAGGACAGGAAATAGTGATGACAAGTCATATATATCGTCAGCAACTTCTCGTTTGCTGCAGAAAAGGGACACCACAGGAAGAGTAATTAGAGAGCGAGTATCTACCCCTTAGCAAAGAGATGCAGAGGATGCAAGGTGGGGTGACTATGTGTATAGGGCTGTAGGTATGGCACTATGGCCAGTATCTCAAGAGAGAGAGCAGGAACATAGAAGGACTAAAGACAGTTTACCCCTTGGTGAAAAGAAAAGGGGAGCGTCATAGTCTCACCAGAAAGTGTGCAAGAATGGCTAACATGCAGTGAAAGTAGGAGAGATGCAAGTGAAGTGAGGAGAGAGGGGAATCACAATGACTTTCCAGGTCAAACTCAGGGAGGTTTTGGGAGATTAACGGATAGAATAGAATCTATACCTCAGCGTGTGGAGAGCATGGGTGAAATGCTTCAAACCCCAGAGCTCAGGCATCCTACTTATGATGTTGATATCCAAGTGAGACTCCTTATTGGTTTGGACTACACAAAGGGTGCAAGGAGACTGTCTAAACCTACTGACATGAGGGAAAGAGAGCAGGATATGCTTTCTAGAGTTAGGAAAACTCAAGAGACAGAGCTTGAGCGGTTGTAATTCCAAGGTACCCATGGCCAGCCAGACTTCAGGATGGGATCCAGCGAGGCTAGAGGAACATCGACACTCCACAACAGACCAGTGCAACAAATGAGTGCTCAATCAATTTTATGCAGCACAGATCTCACTCCTAGTGAAATCATTGCTGAAGCTAAGAATAGCTGGTACAGTGTGGTACCTTATGTAGATAATCTAATAGATTGGACTGAGCGGTTAGCTTCACAAATGAGTCCATGGTCACAAGAAGGGCCCTTTGACCCATGTGATATGGCAAATTCTGAAGATTGCAATCTATTTGGTGAGGGAGATCCAGACTGTGTTACCCCTACATGAGAAAATGTCTGAGTGTATGGCAGAAATACGCCAGATGGCACAATCTCCAGTGTTCTACCACCCCCTTGCATCAGATGCCCCTGATACACAAGGGACCTGGGGCACCACATTATGTTCCTTGGCCACAGATGGACAAGGAGCACCTCAGAAAGTTATTGCCACTGCTTACAGAGGGAGCAGGGAAATGGATTATAGCATTCAAAAAACAAACCGCAGGTATCACCCTAGCAGTAGGGGACACAAGAGTCTGCTTAGTTCCCTCATAGGAGATGAAACAGGCACTGTATTTCAAAAGGCTGGAGTAAGGAACGATACCCTCACAGAGACTAGATGTGATGCGCCTCCATTTACTTTGGTTAGACAAGTGGTGTGGGATCAGCTGAGGAAAATGTACCCTGATAGGTCAGACATTGGATCTCTCATGACTAAGTCTGTACAGCCAAATGAGGATCCCGCACAGTTACTTAAGAGGATGAAAGAAAAGTGGACCCAGGAAGTAGGTCAAGACTGGGAAGTGACAGGAGGCAATGCCATGTTATTTTATAATGTAGTTGAGAAAGGGTTGCCTTCCGATGTGCAAGACACCCTATATAATATAGTGGCACTGGAAGCCAAACCCTGGACAGAGATACAAGCACACCTAATCCATTTTTGCAAGAAAAAGCAAGAGAAAGATAGGAAAAAACAGGAAGTGGAAGAGAAAGCAGCAGCCAAGTTAATGCAGCAGAAATTGGCAAAGAAAGGAGCAATGGAAGGTGCTGTAGTGGCAGCTGCCACTCAGATGACTGCAATGTCTGTGGGGTCTGTCCCAGGGACCACTCAACAACAGTACCCTCAGTAGCAGAATGATGTAAGGATGCAGAGAAATACTAGATGAGGATGAGAAAGAATGGGGAGAGGTAGGATGGGTCATCCATGGAGGGATTAGGCATATCATTATTGTCAGAGGCATGGGGATTTTATTAGAGACTGCAAAACTAAAAGATGGGCTGAGCAAAATGGAAGAGTAGAGGTTTATAATCAGCAATGAAGCACGGCAGCACAGCCACAACCAAGTCCACAAATCATAATGTGCCTCAGACACCCTCACAAAGTTCACAGCCACCAGCTATACCTCAAGCGCAGCAGGAACTGCCTCGGCAAAACTACCAAGCACCCACAATGGGGACTCCACTTCAAAGTGGACAAGGAGGTGTAGTTGTGATGAGAAGAAATCCTTTCCAGATGAATTCTGTGGGATGATATCAACAATGAGGGTGATCAGAGAATGTTTCAATGTGTCCAGTCTTGTCAGTAATGCACATGCCAGTTGAGGAACCCACTGTGATGGTAGTTATCAATGACAAAAGGTATGCATTCCTCATTGATGCAGGAGGAACTAAATTCTGTATTAGAGAGGAAGGCCTTCCGATTTCCAACAGATCACTGGACACACAGGGATTCTCTGGGGAAGTGATAAAGGTTCATTTTACCAAACCAGTAGAGATGGAAGTAGGAGGGAGGCACATTGATGGCTGTCTCTAGCTTCCCCAGCTAATCTTTTAGGAAGAGATTTGATGGCCAAATTAAATATGACCATCTATTTTGAATCTGATGGTGACATTGATTAAGTAAGTATCTGATTCAGAGACTGCAGCGTGTTCAGAATACGGCTGCGAAACTGGCCCTGTCTAGGCCACGAGGCTTTTCCGCCTCAATGTGCCTAGCTGAGCTACATTGGCTCCCTGTGCAGCAAAGAATTTATTTTAAATCCCTTTGCATAGGGTTTAGGGCTTTGCATGGACTCGGTCCTAGGCCACTACAGAAGAAATTGGTTTGGTATACTCCTACCCGGACCCTTCATTCCTCTTCTGCTTACTTGGCAAAGGTACCCAGGTTCAACAGGACCAGACTGGGAGGAAGATCTTTTAGTTTTGCTGCTGCTAAACTCTGGAACGCAGTGCCACTTGAAATTAGACACTGCAGTACCCTGTTCCTGTTCAGGAAAAGGATCAAAACGTGGTTGTTCCCCAGAAACTGATCCTGTCGTTTTTGAGTAATGCTCTTAGGTTCTGTCCTTCTCGCTTCACGTTGGTCTGTGTTCATGTATCTTTAGCGCCAGGGTACCCGCAGGGTGTTTGTTGCGCTCTATAAATGCTATATACAATACAATACAATACATGATTTGTTCCACCCATGGAGATTCAGCTTCCAGAATCATGGCATTAAGGGTAGTTTCCACCACCATAGACCTGATTAGAGCACGACCCCCTGATATGGAGGCATTTACTACTACTGCAGTATACACCATTATAGCAGAGACACTAGAGTTACTGGGAAAAGATGTTCAGTTACCCAAATAATTCCTTTTTTGTCAACAAGGGTAAGACTCAGGGATGTCTGTTGCTGAACTAATATTGCAAATAGAGGCTTTAGAAATAACACCAACCTATGGTGCTCTGATAGCCAGAGACCATAATCATGTTTTATGGGCATGTGTCATCTTCATTGAGCCAGGAAAAATGGTTAGGGAAATTTTGGATGACCAACTGTTTGATGATGACCCCAAGAAAACAGTTGTCATTTTTCAAGAGGACATACCTTTGAGGACAGTGTTAGAAATAAGAACGCCAACACCAGGTAGATCTTTTGATTGAATCAGTGAAGCAGATCTGTCCCAAGTATCACACACCTTGTGGACGAAGGGTCCCCATGATGTTGGCCTTAACCACACTGCCGCAACATTCCGTATTACACTGAAGGAAGGTGCCCTCTAACCCAGAGTTTATGCAGAACATTCAGTATTTGTCATTATTCAGAATGCTAAGACCACTCTGACTATGCAGAGTGTCAGGATACGAGGTGATACTGTCACTTCCATCCTTGAAGGTTGTGAGGTGTCACACAGTGAATCCTGGGACATTTTGTGCCCACCCAATATTAGACTCTGAGGATGATGCACATGACTGTGCAACCTGTATTCCAATAAATCGAGTCATGCAGTGGAGGATCCCATACCAGATAGCACTGCCTATTTTGTTGATGGCTCTTCCACTATTGACCATGAGACAGGAAACAAACTCATAGGTACAGCAGTAGTCATAGTAGAACAGCATGATTCCTCTGATACATTGCATATAGTAGAGCCGCCCAAGTAGCAGAATTAACAGCATTAATAGAGGCCTTTAAGTTAGGGGCAGCAGAAATTGTTATAATATATTCAGATTCAGCTTATGTGACAACCACTGTGTATTCTAGCATCATGAGATGGAGCAGGAGAGGTTTTATTAAGTCAGACGATAGTCCTGTTATGCATAGGAACCTCTATCATCTGTCAGCAGTTTTCCCCTAATTTCACCCTAAAAGTGATAAATTCCACCATTCTACAACCACAAGGTCCCTTTAAAGTCCTTCAATCTGGACTTTGTGGCTATGATTGATAGGTGTAGTAACTACATGTACCTCATAGTGGTGGTCTGCCTATTTTCCCTATGGATTGAAGCAGAGCCAAGCAGCCATTGTGATGCTTAATCAGCAGCTCCATTCCTAATTTGAGAAGTCATTCCACGATGGGCAATTCCAGAAGTGGTAAGATCCAGCAATGGCACTCGTTTTTCTAATACAATATTTGTGCATATTACCACACAGTCAGGAATAAAACATAAGTTGTCCTCCATGTACCACCCTCAAAGTAATGGTATTGTCGAGCGCTTAACTGCCTCTTGAAGAGTAAGAAAATTCAGTTATGTGCTACATTGCACAAGAAATGGCGATACTGTTTGCAATAGCATTCTTTGCCCTTATGAATACACCAAGTTCAGAACATCACTTGACAACTCATCAAATAGTGACAGGGAGATCTATTGACTGCCACTAGAAGTAAAGTACAGGGAGAGAGCTCAGCAGAAATCTTGAATGATGAAATGCACATGTATTTGTGTGAACTGATGAAATGTGCAAGATTCTTCTCCAAACAGGTAATCAAGAAAAAGAAGAAGCGTGCCACCACTGATGTCGACCTCCCAGTTGTACACATGGAAGATCAAGAATTTATAAGAAACTTTGCCTAAAAATGGAGAGACAAGCAATTTGAGGACCCCTAAACAGTTACCGTGTTCACCCCAACTGCCCTAAAGGTGAAAAGCTTTGGTTCCACCGCAGCAATGTCCATCTAAACCCAGCACCTCACCAAACATCATGAGCAATGTAAATGGAACAAAAGGGGGGATGAAGATTGTCATCATAAAAGCGCCCCCCTCCACCTCTGCTTTTGGACTATTTTATTGAAAGAACAACACAAAAGATATGTATTTTTATTTTTATATCTCTTAATTCTATCCTTTCTGCTCTTCAATTGCAATGCACCTTTTAGCTCCAGTGTCTTTCATGTCCGATGAGAGCTCTCTAATACAATATGACCCATAAAGCCCATATACTCAGTTGTCAGATAATATACAGTACCAGCATAAGTCAGACATCAGTTCAGAAAACACTAATGAATCCTGCTTTGTGTGCTCCCTAATTCCTCATGCTACTGGATCAGATATCCTGCACTCAACGAAAGCAGGACCCCCAAGTACAGCTCTATGTCTATTACACATCTACTTGTGTAGGATTAAGGCCAAAAAGCAGTTGACACATTAGAGTAGTGCGTTTCCTAATAAATGCCACCAAATATGACTCAGTAGCGGAAGTACTATACATTCTTACAGATGAACAGGACATCAGGGATGAAATATCATGTATGAGGAAGACAGGCCATCCTACCACTGCAGATTGGACACAGATGGTCCTAGATTTAGTATTTTTAGGAGTAACACGCCTGCCCGCCGAGTGTAACAATTATTTCATAAACCCCTTACCCCCAGATTGTGTCCATAGGCCAGGATTTAGAGTCACGGGTCAGTCTTTGCCCATGATCATTGGCACCCCAATGTTGAATTTCCCTATAGGGCTTTGTCTTTATGGGATGGCACTTATGTTAGTCAGGATGCAATAGGGAAGCGTACGCATATCTGGGATGAAAACATTTCACACTACATGTGGGTAGGTATCAAAATAAGTCCTCAGACTGTCATGAGACTAATTTCTGCTTCTTTGTGTTTCAGAGGAAATGGCACTGTTAACGTAGGGCAGGATATTGGCTGTTAAATCACAGTTTACCCCCTCGACATGCAGGGGGTCACCTCCAGCCTCATGGATTTTTACCGGCAGTGTGGAGAACTGCTGTATGCCCAGTTACCACCAAATTGGGGTGGAACCTGCTCCATTTTGACTTTGCACGCTCCGGTTTAGGTAATTCCTGCCATCAACGTGTCGACCTTGCACAAACACCCCATGATCCGTCCAGCGACCTTGCTACACCATCGCCGAAGGAAGAGAACTGCAGAGTCTTATGGCACAAGCACTTGGAATGATGTTCCCCAAGAGAGCCTGTTCAAGGATGCACAGATATTCTTTGGTAATATTCTGTTGTTTCCTCAAGCTAAAGCAACAGCCAGTTGGCGCCAGATAATGCGGTGGGAGCTCTGGAAAACAATAAATATTACCAACAACGGTTTCAACGCTATAAAGGAAGAGCTTGTGCCATACGATTAATGGTAATGCAGCATCACTATGTACTGGACCAAATGACAGTCATGCAAGGAGGCTGTATAGACACTGCATAATCTGCAAAAGAAAATGGCAGATGAAGGAGGTGCCCCAGATAGTAGGTTTAGTGGTTGGGTTTTATCACTGCCATCCTGGATGTCGGGACTGTAAGGTGCCTTGTTGCCAACTATTGTAGTCTTACTGCTAATGTATGGTGTTGCACAATTAATCCTAGTATGTTGTAGGACAATAGGCGCAAAGGTGAGTGGGATGGTCCCAGTTAGGACATCAATGCCAGTAGTGGATTCCCAGGGCAACTTCTACCACTTAGTGGCAAGTAAAGGCCAAGGTCTAGATGAAGTAGTTGAAATATCAATTAGAGGGGGAAATGTAGGAAATGTAAAAACTAAATACACCATAGAAAATATAACACACAAGAATATGACACAACAACAAGCGCAAGCAGAAAATACACAGCTGTTTGTGGTTAAAACCCAATTTAGGCCCAAACCTTGCACTGACATGAGTAAGGTGAAAAGTTTACTTGAGAGCACATTGGAATAGGAAACTTGAGAGGGTTTCAGTTAATGGCCAACTTGTGTTTAGTATGTTTGAAAGCATTTATGATTGTGACACACAAGTCCACCGGCATGCACTTTGCACCTCCAAACAGATCATGGCCTGATTAGACAGTGAGTGCAGGAAATTAATTTAGCCCAGAGCACACAGAGGTCTAAAGGTGCCTGATTAGACAATGGGTGCAGGCAAGTAAATTAGATCAGAGCACACGGAGGTCTTAGGAGCGCAATGCTGAAAGCACACACTTCACTTAAATTACATTTACCAAGAATGCACATACAGTCAAGTGCAGAAGAATGTTTCATTTATCAAGCATTGTTGGTAGTGCAATAAAGAGTGTGTAATGGATTGGGTCAGAATCTGGGGTTATGGGTTCACAGGTCTTTGAGTGTTTTTTCCGTCTTAAATCTGTAACTTGCAGGTCAATTTTTATTTACTGTTTGTAATAAACCATTGTACAATCGTGTATAAAAAAAAGCTGCCTGCAAGCAACAATTTGGGAAAGACTGGGGTGCAGTCCGGGCTGTGTGTGTTGAAGGTCTTTCTCCCTGTCGCGACAGTAAATAGCTGTCTTTGCATTGCCAAGAGGAGTTTGTGCCTTCCTTTATTTTTGAAGGTTTTTGTCACCCTGCAACATTCCTTTAAAATTCAATATCTCAACTACGTTTGTCATTTTGGTCGTATTTTGTTCAGGATACAATAATCTATTTTTCTATCCCTGTGTGGAGTCTTTGTGAAATTGGTTCCTCTCTGTATTTTAGTTGTAGACTTCCAGTCACTTATCTTCTTGTATTTTAAGATACAACATGATCCACTTACCACCTTTAACAGGAGAGGGTGCTACTCCCTCTCCGTCCTCAAAACTCTCATAATCTAACCGCAGGTCTCCTGGGGTAGCAGGGACTGGCTATAGGCAGAGTAGGCACCACAACAAGAGCAAGCAATCCAAGTATTAGCGAAGTGTAACATAAGTATTGCCCTCAGAACAAGGAATCAAAAATCGATGGTGTGCCAAAACATGCCGTTCCTGTTCTACCATCCTCGCTCATGATGACTGCAGAAGCCAAACAACTAAAACATTCTCTTCAACAAAAAATGCTTTGTTAACACAACAACAAAAAACAAACACAGCCTAAAAAATATATGCGATCCACAACAGATAGCTTGAAAAAGGGATTAAGAGATGTGGAGATGATCAGACCAGTTGACTGAGTTACAATCTACAGTACGGAGAAGCCCTTCTTTAACAATAATTTGGTCAAAAATGGCCCCCTTCACCT
This sequence comes from Calotriton arnoldi, assembly GCA_963921515.1. NCBI lineage: Eukaryota > Metazoa > Chordata > Amphibia > Caudata > Salamandridae > Calotriton > Calotriton arnoldi. Next base: position 75,982 of record CAWUFW010020352.1, read on the forward strand.
GGGTGGGTTTAGAGCAGTGCTGGATCAGGTTTATGCTAGTCACTAAGAGCTGTGACACCCACAAACATGCTGTTAGAGGGGGAGTAAGTTTACTGATGACTAGTTTTAATAAGAGATCAATGAAGGAGCAATTATCAGCAGTAGGGTGATGTGATATATAGTGTGCAGTTGGTAGAGCAAATGTGTTTTGACATCAATGCAAGTGAAAGGAGAGGTGGGGATCAGTTATGGCAATTTATGATTAATAGAATTTGTTTGAATAATTGGCACCTAACCTTTGACTTGCCTCCACCTCCCACACACTCCTTGATCCATGCAACTGACTGAGCAATCAAGAAGAATGCGACATGAGGTCCACACTTAGAGAGGAAATGGTGTCCACCATCTCCAAGTGATGTTTGGCTTCAGATCTACAGTCATGTAGAATGCATTTTAGAGATAACTTATCAGCTGCTTTCAAAATGGGGAAGGAGAGAAGTGGTATTTCAAGAAGATTGTTGAGAAAAGTTTTGTATCCATCTTGATTGAGGTTGAAAGAATAGAGGAAATATTATGCATTATAGATTCTGAGTTAAAGGAATTAGAATCATCAACTAATTTGCCAATCTCTTCTGGTAAAAGATAGGGAACTGCCTAGGGCAGGAGACATTCTTATTAAATGGGACGGCTATTCTATATTTTCTATATTAGCATCTTTTTCAGGGATGGGTGCAAATCCATTAGTGAGATGACTCAGTTACACTCACAGATCCAAGCTAGCTTTGGTCAGTGAGAGATCATGAGAGCACCTTCAGCTCTTTATGCATATCATCTAATCAGATATGTTTGTAGATGTGATCAGAAGATTTGGGTGTAAATAATGAATATGTGCAATTACCCTGGGTGACATACAATAATATGTGTTTACCTTGTGGGAAGGATGTTTATTTGTAAAATGTGATAGTGAGGGTTGGAAATGGGGTTACTGGCTATGGGGGGGCGAAACGCTACTCAAGCAGCAACCACAATCTTTGTCAAACACAAGCACACCCCAAATTAACCTGTGCTTAACCCTGTGGTAGTTTGGCACAAAAGCAGTCAGGCTTAGCGGCAATGTGTAAAATATTTACGCAGAACTTCAAACAGCAATAATGTGAAAACACAACACAAAAAAAATCCCACACAATTTTGACAATAGAGTAAAATGTAATACATTATTTAAGACCAAAACGACAAATATCCAATCAGTAGAACTGGAGATATGTAATTTTAAAGATTTAAATTAGAATAGAGCCAAAAAGCACAAGGCGCCCACTGTGGTTATCTGGTCTCACCGGACCGGTACAAAGTTACAAGTTCAGGCTGACCGTGATGGAGTGCTGGCAAGCTACAGGGACCAAGGTAGGCCCATTGAACAAAGTACATTAAATCTTGGTTGCAGGGGAATTCGAGGTCCTGTGTCGAGGATGCGTCGTGCAGCAGAGGCGATGCGATGTCCTTAGTTGGAGATGCGTCACGCAGAGTCGGTCCCGGGGAGGCTGCAGTAGTGGTGCGAGGTCAATGCGTGGAGATGCGTTGGGCAAAGGCGGTGGCGATGCGAGGTCCTGCATAGAGATGCATCGTGCAGCAGTGGTTCCGAATGCTACGGGCTGTGATACGAGGTCCTGTGTCAAAGATGGGTCATCCTGCTACCGCTTACTCCCCTTTGTCTCACTGTCTGGGAGCAGTACACAAAGACCAACTGCCAGCTACACCTAGTAATGTGACCCAAGATACAGGCTGCAGGCACCAAATGGTTGGGACAAAAAAATGGCAACTTTGTAAAGTTGCATTTTTAGAATTGTCACCTAAAATCGGTCTTTACCATTAATAAGGGCTTTAAATTACAATTCAAAAGAAACAAAACTTGAAATCCTACCTGCTTCCAAATTGAAGATATCATTTATTAAATGTAATAAGTTAACCCAATGTTATCCTATGGGAGGGGTAGGCCTCACAGTAGTGAAAAATGAATTTAAGAGTTTTTCACTACAAGGACATATAAAATTTAAAAGTACAAGTCCAACTTTTTTAAAACACTGCACCCTGACCACTGGGCTGTGTTTGGCCTACTCTAGGGGTGACTTATGTGTAACAAAAAGGGAGGTTTGGGCCTGACAAGAGGTTTAGTTTGCCAGTTCAAAAACGCAGTTTAAACTGCACACACAGGCTGCAATGGCAGGCCTGGGACATGTTTAAAAGGGCTACTTAAGTGAATGGCAGGCCTGGGACATGTTTAAAAGGGCTACTTAAGTGAGTGGCACAATCAGTGCTACAAGCCCACTAGTAGCATTTAATTTACAGGCCCTGGGTACAGGCTGCACCACTTTACTTGGGAGTTACAAGTAAATTAAATGTGCCAATTGGGAGTAAGCCAATTCTGCCATGTTTTTAGGAGAGAGCACAAGCTCTTTAGTACTGGTTAGGAGTGGTAAAGTGTGCAGAGTCCTAAGGTGAACAAAACCAAATTCAGCCTGGGTGTCTGCGAACAGTGGTTGTAGAGGGTTTAACACACTTGGTTACGAGCTGGTAGGGAGTGCCAAGGCAGTGAGGGATAGGGTATGTGAGTGAGCAGGCAATATAAAGTAAACCTGTTAGAGAGGGGGTTCTGACCAGTTCAAACCCACTAACTTGAGTCTCAATCATTGTACATATCCGTAAAACAGATATCATTGCTATCTACCAATGACTGATTTGAAATATATTTTTATGTATTATCAACATTCTTCCAAGGTGAATTGCTAGCCATTGTGCTTCAATTGCATGTCTTATTTATGACATATTTATTAATAGTGTTCAAACCAGAAAGAGACAGCAGGATAGAATTTGCTCAAATCAGTCTTTTCTGATCACTGTTTTAAAGAGTACAAAAGAAAATTGTAACAAAAGTACATTTCTCAAAAGAATACAGCTTTTACTTTCTCTTTCTAACAACTTAAACCAACAATTTTGAAGCATATGTTTATCGTTGTGCTTCCTTTCAGAACTTTCTTCTGTCTTTGATATGGGATGGTAAAATTACATCACCCTGAAGAGTGTTCAAATGAAACAAGGGAAATTCGCTGCCTAGTAAGAAATCCTAATATTGTTTTCTGTAATTTCTGTTCGGGCGGCATAGTAATTATATCAAACTGTCATTAAGGAAGTATGGGCCATATGTATCAAAAAAGACTTTTGCGATTCTCAAATTGCGATTTTTAGCGAATCGCAATTAGAGAATCGCAAAATGCAATGTATGTAGGATTTGCTAAAAATTTTGCAAATCCTACATATTCCTTATTTGCGATTCGCAAATTGAGATTCGCAAATAAGGAATACCTTCCCATTCATTCCTATGGGCTAGGAGGCCCATAGGAATGAATGGGAAGACATTCTCAATTTGCGATTACCAATTAGAGAATCGCAAATTGAGAATGCAATTTCAAGGTTGCAAGGGTGCCAAAAGGACACCCTGTTGCACCCCTGAAATATGCATGTGTGCACATTTTGAGCACATACATGCCCTAAGGGCATGTATTTGCGACATATGGCACTTTTAAGAAATCAAAAAAGTGCTTTTTTAAAGAAAATCGCAAATTACCACCAACTTGAAGTTGGTGGTAATTTGCAATTCCTAAGGCCAAATAGCAAATTTCTGGTGCTTCCAGAATTGCATTTAAGGAATCGCAATTTGCAATTCCTTAATTGCATTCGCAAAATAGAGAATCGCAAAATGTGCGATTCTTTATTTTGGGATGATACATCCCAAAAGGCTTTTTTCCATTCGCAAACGGGCAGATTCTGAGAATCTGCCCGTTTGCAAACGGGAAAAAGGCTTGATACATATGGCCCTTTGTTTCTAAACAATGAAGATCAGCCTTAGAGGACACTTTAACCACACACATAGTTGTCCAATTAATCGTCCATGATCAATTCATTGGGGAGAAGAACCAAATGAGTTCTAGCTAATTAAAGGTAGGATATCCCTATACAAGAAGAAGCAGTATATTTGGTTTCAGTCTAAAAATGATTGAACAGCTTGTTATCAATGCTAAAAGAACATTTTGCAAATATTTTTAAACCAGAGATTTTGTTTTGGAAATAGTTGGGTTTTTAATCGTATGTTACCACTGCATATGTACTGTGATGTAACAGCACCTTTTAACTGCTTAATGAAATATGATTTACTGGCTAAAAGTAATATTTGACTTCTACCTTGCTGGAAAACTAAGGTTTCAAAGTTACGAAAAACAGGTTTCTGAACTCAATATTCAAAGGTATCTGTATGCCTTAGCTTCTCAGACTGGACTCAAAAAGAAACTAGCCATGCCCGTGGGAGGAATGGAAAAGTATGCAGATGTTGTCCCAAACACAACTGAACCATGTTACTAAATGTATCCGTAACTTTTTGAGATTGTGAGGATCATCCTCAGGAGAGATGCAGATGATGCATAAAGGCCTCAGGCAGCTCATGTGTTCCTGAAATCTTCCAAAACAATATAGCCCACAAACGACAGCTAGTGTCAAAACCCTACATGATTTGGAAAGTCAAAAATGGGGAACACAATCTTTTGACAGTTCTATTTGGAAAGGTTTCAACTCTTGCGATGTTCAAAACACGGTCTCAATAAAATAGGAGATGACCAGTTTCCTGCCATCAAGATTAAGTATCTGGATCAATGTAAATGGAATAAGCATTGGCAGAGGCAATATGTCTGGTGTTGGCTGTCAGTATTTTGGCTTTGATAACATTCTTTTTTGCTTTGGCATGGTTTTAGTTATTGTTGTGAGAGCTGCTGGGCCCTCACCAATATAAAAACTATTGACTAAAAGCAGAAATAACTTATGGTCCTAAAATGCACACATTGCCGTATGTTAGAAATTCGGTTACTGTTGACTGGGGTATTAGCCCTGGTCAAGCAGCAACCATAATCCTAGTCAGGGTAAGAGGCAGGCAAACCCTAAATTAGCCTGTGCTCACCCTCTGGTGGCTTGGCACAGAACAGTCAGGCCAAACTTAGAGGCAATGTGTAAAGTATTTGGGCAACACTTCAAACAGTAAAACAAGAAAAACACCACACAAAAAGATGCCACACCAGAATTAGAAAAATAGACTTTTTAAAATAAAACAAAACCTAAATAACAAAAATCTAATTAGTAGAACTGGAGATATTGATTTTTAAATTTTTTTGTAAAATAGTGGCAAAAAGCACAAAGTGCTATTGAGGGATATCTGGCCACGTCGGACCGGGACAAAGTCACAAGTTCAGGCCGACCGCAATGGAGCATGGGACAGCTACAGGAACCCAGTTAGGCCTGCTGAAAAGATATCCCTAAATCCTAGTTACGGAGCATTGCATGGATCTGCATTGAAGATGCATCGCGCAGCTGAGGCGATGCGACAGTTCCGAAAAGCGTCAAGGCTGGGGTGCCAGGGATGATGCGTCGGTGTTGAGGATCCTGTTAATGGGGCTTGCTATGCAAAGTCCGGTGTCAAGGAAAAGATGCGCAGCCAAGGAGATGCATCGGTTCTGATGAGCGGTTAAGCTGCGTTGCGGAGTTTCAGCGTTGTCGTCGATGCTGCTGTCGATGAGGGATGTGAGGAGCTTGCGATGGGAAAAGCGCTGCGCAGCAGCAGTTCTAAAGGTGATGCGTTGGTCCCAAGATACAGCAGGCGGCAGCGATGCGAGTCTTTTGGAACTGGTCTAATCCATGCAGTAGCGGTGATGTGGTTGTTCTGCTCGGGGATGAGCCGCTCAGCCGAGGAGATGTGTCGGTTCTGCTCTGGGATGCGTCGCTCAGCAGAAAATTTGTATCGGTTCCGCTGGCAAGCACCGTTGGCCTACTTCCAAGGGTCCAGGACTGGTTTGGCATCATTTGGCTGGGGTAGACTCACAGATGGGAGAATCCAGATGCAGGGGTTGGAAACCTGTTATGTCCTGAGGCTTCAGATCAGGAGACCAGCCAACTAGCCTTAGGAGTTACTCTGGGATCTGGGGTCAAGTGATGCAGGTCCTGTCCTTCTCACCCAGGCATGAGGGCAGCAAGCCAGCATGTCTGCACAGCAAAGCAGAAGTCCAGCAGAGCAGCAGCCCAGCAGAGTAGCAGTCCCTGAGCAGCACAGTGGTGCCTCTTCCTGGCAGAGTATCAAAGGGTCCAGAAGTGTTCTGTCTTGGTGGTGTCTGAGCTCCAGTAGGTATAACCAGTGGTGCCATTGAAGTGAAGGAGACTTCAAAGACATGCCTTTGAAGAGCACAGAGGTCCTCCCTTCCTGCCCTGGTCCCAGACTCACTACAGGGAGATATGCAGCCCTTTGTGTGTGGACAGGGCACAGCCTATTCAGGTGTAAGTGAGACTGTGTCGAGCTCCTCCCTCCCATCCTGCAAGAGATGGCCCATTAAGACTAACCTAAGCTCCCATTGCGTGTGGCTGTCTAGGATTAATACACAAAGCCCAACTGCCAACTACACCCAGCCATGTGATCAGAGACAGGCTACAGGCACCAAATGGCTAAAGCAAGAAAATGTCAACTTTCTAAAAGTGGCATTTTCAGAATTGCAATTTTAAATCCGACTTCACTATAAGTTTGGGTTTTAAATTGTGATTCCAGAGACACCATACTTGAAGGGTTTATCTCTTCCCAATTGGAAATTATGCCTATAAAAAAAAGTAATCCTGATGGTATCCTATGGGAGCGATAGGCCTTGCATTAGTGAAAAACGACTTTGCGAGTTTTTCACTTCCAGGACATACAAACCTTAAAAGTACATGTCCTGCCTTTTAAATACATTGCACACTGACCTCTGCGCTGTCCAGGGCCTACCTTAGACTTATATGTATAAAAAGGGAAGATTTGGGCCTGGCAAAAGGTTTATTTTGCCAGGTCGAAGTGGCAGTGTAAACTACACACACAGACTCTGCAATGGCAGGCCTGAGACATGCTTAGAGGGCTATTTAAGTGGGTGGCATAAGCAGTGCTGCAGGCCCACTAGTAGCATTTAATTTACAGGCCATGGGCACCGGTAATGCACTTTACTAGATACTTATAAGTAAATTAAATATGACAATTAGGTATGAGACAATATTATCATGTTTATGGGAGAGAGCACAAACACTTTAGCACTGGTTAGCAGACGTAAAGTGCACATAGTCCTAATAACAGCAAAAATGAGGTGAGAAAAGTGGAGGAGGAAGTCTAAATGTTGGGGGGAATACCACCCTAAGGCTGTCAGGTCTAACACCATAGTAGTCCCGGGTACTGAAGGGAACTACTTTGCATGTGAATGTGCTCTTAATGAAAAGACAGAATACCATTTCTCACAGTAAAGTTAGCCAGTGGCTGAAGTGGGCTGCCCAGTGTAGAAGAAAAATGTGAGTGGCACAACTATAGACAAATGGATGAAGAGGGCTGACTGAACCCCTTATAAGGAGGCATATCATATATGATTTATTTAAAATCAAAAGGTCTTGGCTAATGCCAGACCTAAAAAGGTCATAATTGCTGTTGACACATTGTACAGCTGCTTATGAAAAATCATTCTGAAGTTAAGCATTGAGATGTCAAATGAAAGTGTTGGACTTAATAGAGTAAGGTTTTCTGAACACTGTCCATCAATCCATTCAATACATTATTACAAAGCATTCCTCAGGCACATGGTTCTGCATTTTATTTAATTTTAGTTCATAGTGCAAGTAAGTGCTATAAAATTTCCTAAAACTAAATATTTGTACTGACACTAGGGAGTCGAGATGGATGTGAATTGTACTGACATTGGATTCTAGTCCAACTAGCGAAGCGTGGTTTCCGATTTTCATGATTGATCAGAGTTTGTTGTGACAGCCGCTGTAAATTTGGCATGGTCAAGGCACAGCCTTTGCCACACCAGCTGAATTCGGATCGCCTCATACAAAGGTGCCCACAGAGGCACAATGTTATGCGGTCACTTGTCTTCACTTAGGTAAAGTCCTAGGTGCCCTATTACAGTGAAGTAACATAGCAAAAAGACCTGTTGATAAGACTTGCTTGACTGGTAATAATAAAAAATGTCTAATCTTTGAACATTAATTAATCACTTCTTTAGGCAATGCATCTAAATATAAAAAGGTAACAACACTGTGATAGCCTTTTTTATGAGTGTTTTTATGAATATTGAAACAATATATATAAAAATATATATATTTAAAAATATATATGTCTCCGAAAGAAACAATGAAAGATCAAGCTAGAGACAAAGATATATAACTCCAGGGGAACCGATAATTAAGGCAAAATTATATTTTGTAGCATCTACTCACAGGAGTGTGTGAGGACTCTAGGGCCCAGATTTACCAATTGTTCACGTGATGCAGCTCAGCATCAAAATTTACTGCGCTGCATTGTGCAAGGAGGGAAAGCTGCGCCATATCTGCAAAGGTTTGCCTGCTGCTGGTTTCATCCTCCTCTGGTTTCAAACATGCTGCTTTTGGCTGAATAGTAAAAAGCATATGGTGATTTGTGCCACTTTGCACTGTGCTAGTACCGGCTTAGTCAATTTCACCATCATTTTCAGTTCACCACCACACTTAAGAAGGGCATGAGATCAGCACCTTTCAGACATTCTTTACAGAACACTATACATCAGTAGTGGAAATAGGGCATCCTCATGGCATCTTATTGGTACAAGTGATTTTATTTCTAGTCTTAAAAAGGTCCTTGCCACGTGCATAAGGTGCACGGTTAGCACAATAAGAGGTTAGTCAGTGAGGGGTACATGTTGGAAATAAAGACTGGTGTGATGCCAGCAAGTAGAGCAGGATCTGAGAGTGAGTTGGAGTCTCCTTTGGGCCTTCATCAAATAACAAAAGAGCTAGATTTCTTGTGGTCTTCTTCACAGCGGTTTCTTCTGCTCCTTTTATGTAATCAATGTGCCTTGGTAGTTGTGACAGTTTGGTGGGATAGTCATGTCAAGATGTGAATGCAGCAGTGACGGTCGACATTTCCTTTGGGATACAACTCCTGTCTGTTAATGTATCAGCTGACCTTCTTTAAATTATTAGGAGTTTCCTGAATCGAGGTTGGGTTCTGTCTTCAGTTATGGTTTTATGGCATTCCAGAATGTTTGAGGCCTTGAACTCAGATGCATCTGCCTTCATCCATCTGCCATTTGAATCCTAATTGGCTGATCTTGTGATAGATTTCCTTGTCTCAGGATTTTGGCTTGTGTGCAATAGGGTATTCATTTCCAGAGGTGTCCCAGACTGTACTTTATGTATGGTATACAGAGTTGATCAGTTGGATTGGGAAGGGAAATGTGTGGATTTCTAATGTGAGTATATGTGTGCTCCCTAATCCATAAGATGGCCATCGCTTTTAAGAGTGTGATAGGTCCGCCATGCTGATCCAGCGTGGAATTGCCCACCACACTAGTGCTGGCTTGCATAGACTGTTCCAGGCACTGGTGAGGACCTTATGACAGGCAACGTGAACTCCTACCCTCTCTCCACACCAGTGTCTTACCCTGTATCCTCTCTATCCACTCAGAGACAAAGTATGCATGCAGCACCAGCACTGCGATTTCCCCCTTCTCCATACAATTTCTCAGACTGCATTACTTCTGCATCCGTTTCTCATTTGCAATGCAAAGAAGTCCAGAGACTGCTGCTCCACCAGTGTATCGCTGTAGCCTTGGTGATGGATACTCATCGCTGCAGAGAAAGGCCTCAGGAAGGCAGAGAAGATGCAGTGATGCTGTCCAACTAGCCACAATACCCCACTAAAACGAAGGTAGCTCACCTGGCTACTGAGCCTGAGGCACTAATCTGCATTCATGTGTACTGCATTGGTATGAATTCTGGCTGGACTGTTTCAATCTCTCCCTATCTATGTCTTAATCTCTAGCACACTTTCTGGCTAGCTAACTCTCTCCCTGTCTCTCTTTCACTCTATCATTGTCTCTGTCTTGTTAGATCTCTCTCACTGTCTTTTGTTTAAATTTTCTTCTCGCTTCTATTGTTTCTCTCTCTTGAACCCTGGCGGGAGGTTCAAACATCCCATGATTCTGGACAAATCAGTTAATCTCCCCATGCCTAAAAATGAATGTGTCCGTCTGTAATCCAAGTGGTGCTCATGTAAAGCTCGCTGATACATCCGGGTCAAGTTCGCGCTATATAAAACTGCAAAAAAAAACTATTTTTAACCCGCCAAACCCACTCCATCGGCCCTCTCATATTTCTCTTTCTTAAGTCGTTTATTCTCTTACCACCAACTCCATATTCCACCTGCTCTTCTTCTTTAACCTCGTTTTGATAAAGTCCGAAGTACTATTATAGTGTCTGCAAAACTTGCATTTCGTGTATTCTAGTGTCAACTCAATGTACAAATGTGTCAGACTAAAATAGAATCAGAGAAACAATACACGTTTTGAAAACATTTTGAAAGGTTTTGAAGATTGAGGCCACCCTGTAAGATAAGGTTTATAAACTTAGGGGCATATGTACAAGCCCCTATCACCACGGGAACGTCACTTTTTGTGACGTTCCCGTGGCGATAGGGGCCTTGCCTTATGTACAAGGCAGCGTTAAGCCACTGAACGTGGCTTAACGCTGCCTTGTAAATAAGGCCCCCTTTCACGCTATGGTTAGCATGAAAGGGGCGTGCAGTGGGTGTTGTGGTGGGCATTCCACCTCAACACCCATTGTATTTGATGCTGCAGCCTATGTACAAGGGTAGCGTACATAGGAGGCAGCGCCAAAATTAAGACCAGGAAAATCCTGGTCTTAAGTTGGCGAAACGCGGAGAAATGCATTATTTCTCCTCGTTTTTGCTTTGTCCATGTGTGCTGCCTTGTGCATGAAGCAGCACACATGAAAGTTACAAAATGGCATTTTAGGATTGTCTATGTGCAGGAAGGGACACCTTCCCACACATAACCAATCCTCCCCTGCACACAGACACCCTTGCACTCTGGTGCAAGGGAGCCTGCGTTGGCGCTAAGTTGTTAAACTTAGCGCCATCGCAGTGGGAAAAGCAAGGCTGCACCACATTCTTGTAAATATGGTGCAGCCTTGCGTTTCCGAAGTGGCAGAGCGTGTCGTTAAGCCCAGGAGGCTAACGACACGCTCCGCCACTTCATTGTACATATCCCCCTTAATCTCTGGACTTTCCACATTCATTTCTCAACTGTCTCTGCCAGGTATTGTTTGGTGCATGGCTGTTCCTTCCAACGTTCATTCCACCTAAGAGGCCATGGTTTCTGGCATAGTCACATCACAAAGCCGTCAGATCCGCCTTTAATATACTAGCACACGCAAACACAGGCATGCATAAATGAGGAATTATGCATGGCTGTGATGGAGCAGGATTTCGCGAAAAGAAACCTGCTCAACCGAACCACCCTATAATATGGACTAACAGTAAGTAGTGTTAAATGACTAATGTGCACATTTACACTACACGTGGGAAGATGGCTTTATAAAATGCATGAACTAACTAGAACTAATACGTAAATAACCGGAAATGTAATAATTTTGTGTTTTGAATGAACTCAAAGAGGTCTGCATGGCAAGGCCACAGGTGTTTTTCGTAAAAAGCATGGCGTGTGTTGCTTTATATTAATGAATAATGCCGGGTTTTTGTTGTTGTTTTTTTTGCTTAAGCAATGCTAGACTAACCGTTAACATAAAGTAGAGTTAAGATGGGGGGTAAACCGTGAAAATTACACTAACACATAATTAATAATGTTCGTTTTTCTGTTCTTTTAGTAATGGACGAGTTCTCCATATTAATTAAGTTAGCCACAGGAAGGGCGGATGAGCAGGCGAGCGAGTGGAAACCATGTGACTACATGACTGAGCTGCTGTACTTTGTGTTGTCGATTCTCTATGTTCAAGAAAAAGAAATATATAAAAAAAAAAGAATAGGTACTTTAGGGGTGTGGTTTACGCAGCCGTTGGTGTGGTGTGCGGGCTTCAAGGGTCACGTAGGCTGAGAGAGGGAGGCAACGCTGTTTTCGTCGGTGAGCTGAGAGGCCTAGATGTTCCTGTCCTGTCCTTGTCCTGGTTCTTAAGTCTTTGATCCCTGACTCTTGGTTCAGGGGTCCCTCACTACCGCCTAGGCCTGGGTGGTGTTTTTCTTCCCTTACAGATCCTCCGGGTTTGTATTTAATCTTCTTAGCATTGTAGAAATTATATTTTTCCAGGCTGTTTCTTTGATATGTGTGCCTTTTGTCTCTTCATCTATCCCCTCCGAAATTGTTTTGGTTTTTAAGAGATCGAGTAGTGTGTATCTAATGTCTCTTCATCTATCCACTCTGTGCAAGGTATACATTTGAATAATATTTCTGACGGTACTGTGATTAGTTTTTTATTCTCTCCCATGAGGTCTCCAGTATTTGAGTTTATGGATATGATCGTTATAAGTTTTATTATTGCTAGATAAAATTATTAAATCACACCGAGAGTCTGTGGTCATATAATCAGGTTTCTAAAGGTTAATCTTTATTTCGGAGAAATTACTATTTGCCATCAACTCTTCAACTAATTGGTCATTCGCCCAAGTAGATGAAAAGTCGAACAAAATTACAAGATGTTTACATTTTGTGTATAAATAATATGAATAGGTTGAAGAAAAGTTAACAAACTTGACATCAGCGCATCAGGGATTTTGGGTGAATGAGTATGGGCCAAAGTATGTTGTTGTTGAATAATTATCCCTTATCAATTATTTGGGTTCACGCTGGATCAGTTTCTTGGTAGCAGAGTGACGGTTTGATTATTGATTAGTTTGGTAAATGGTTATTGAATATTGATTATATGTTTAACAAAAAGAGTTAGCGTCATGTTTTATGTTGTCTAGAAGTACAGGTACGGAGTTGCCTGAGGAATCCTGGGAAGGAATTTGCCTGAAGTAGGCAAAAGAAGAGTGTGGTAAAGAAATGACACTGCAGAAGTACTTTGTCTGTTGGAAATAATACTGAAAAGCTAGGTAGGGCTGTCAGTGTTATAATTAGGGAAAATTTCGTATGTAAGGAGAGTGTCTGAAATAGCGAAGGGTCCTTTTTGAAACTCTGGCAGTATCTCTGGGAAAAGTAACAGGACACCCTTTTAGTATGTCAAAAGGTCCTCTTGTGATACCTCGGTTTTATCTCCAGAGGAGTAATAGGTCTCCCCGGAGCTTGTTAGAGAAGTGAAATAACGCTGGTCGTTATTGTTACTTGCAGTGTAAGGATCTCTTGGAAAAGTGGAGACTACCTCTTTATTTAGTGGAACAGACAAGGTAGCATTGTCTTTTTGTGTTGTTACTAACAGAATTTTGATTAAGAAAATCTCAGAAAAATATTGCTGTAAAAATTTTGTAAAGGGGGGGTCAGTAGAAGGAGTGATACTGACGTCACAGAGTGCTGCGCTGGTATTGGTCGAAGCAGCGGGCGTGTATTGAGTGTAGATTGTAAAGGGAGGGTCAGTCAAAGGAACAAAAACTGACGTCATAAAAGACCGCGCTAGCATTGGACAAACGGTGGGAGAGAACAGAGCTCTGATTGTTAAATCAAAGTGAGTCGCTCAAACATAGGTTGAGATTGAAGTTACGTAGGGAGCTCTTATTGGTTGGTTGGTGTGAGTCGCGCTGGTATAGGACAGAATCTAACGAATAGGGAAGAGAGAAATACAGAGAAATGTTTTTTGAGATATTATTGAGAACAGACTTTATTTTGAGAATGGGTTTGTTAAAAACTATAAAGAATTTCTTTAAAAAAGACAAATTGTGACGAGAGAAGGAATCCCTATTCCACCCCCAAAAACGCCTGCCTCTTATATGATGATGGAGCGAGGTTATCATACGTGTGTTTGGTTAGAAAATTGGATGAACTATACGAAGGATGATGGAATGTTAGCTTTTCCTGAATTTGGAACATTTAATGTGAGAATTTTGCAGAATTTGAGAGCTAGGATGAAATGCTAGAGCCAAATCCAAGACTTACTCAGTATGAAGCGTTGGAGGAATGGGAAGTAGAAGCTTATGAGCGAGAAAAAGATCGAAGTGGTAGGAGATTCAGAGGTTTCATGCCTAGATATCCATTCGAGAGGCGAGAAGATCAGATGAAAAGATGGAGAAGAGCGGTAGCGACCGAGGGTCTATATCCAGTTTTGACAGAAGAGAGTCAGACAGGTACCAAGTGTAAAGAGAAAAAGAAAAATATAGAAACGTTCGGAGAAGGCTTAGATGAATCTGATGATGAATTATTAGAAGACATTATGACTAAAAGACCTCCGCCATATGAAGAAAATTCAGGGATAATGACTCCAAGTGCCCCACAAATGGTAACCCCATTGACTCCCCAAGTTACCGAAATGGCTAGAAGGGTGCGAGAGAATGAAGTGAGTTTGTTAAACAAGGTTAGAATAGAACAAGTACAGAAATTAAATCAGTTAAATTTGAATGCAGACGCTTTGACGGTACCAGTGACAATTGGTCCCGTGGTTCCATTGTTTGGTGAAAAATCGACTTTACCTAACGTACACACGTTGTCAGTTCCAAGAAGTAGTGTAAGGAGTGAAATAGTGTCAGCAACGAATGAAAATAGACAAAATGACCAAAATACAACACTGTTAGATTTACCGATTGATGAATTATTAACGGAAACCCCGAAGAGAAGTATTCAACTAGACCCAAGGAAATTAGGGTCAAACATTACTCCAGTAAAAGGGAGTTCAGCAAGTCGCTCTCCAGAAGAATTAACTCATTGGATAAATGAAATTACTAAAACAAAAGCCCAACCACAGAGTATAAATGTAAGTCAATTGAAAGTAGATACAGAAGAAATGATTATTGGAACAGTAAGTCCAGATAGATTAGGAACTTATAGTGAAGAAGAGTTGTTGTTTTTGTGTAAAAGTATTACTTGGAGAGCGAAGAATTTCCATGAGAAATTATCAGAGGTTGCTAATGAAGTTTGGTGTAGATATAGAAAAATCGAAGATGTTACAAAGGACATACAGAATGGCTTTCACTGACAAGGATTTAGAGAGTTTGAATGTATCAGGAAAAAGATTGCAGATAAAAGAGTTAATGAATTTACTGAAGAAATGGGGAACTTTAGAATGATGGAGGAGTAAGTAGATGAAAAAGAAGGAAGAAATTGCGGGTAGGGGAACTTCCATGTTTCCATTGAAAGAAAACGAGCAAGTTGAAAGGGTATGTCCAATGAGAGAAGTTCCAGGTGGTGGGTATGTTCATGTACCTTGGACTAGACAAGACATATTATCATTCACTAATGATTTTCCCAGATTGCGAGAGAAGCCAGTTGAATGGTACAAGCAAGTGGACAGATTTGTAAAAGTCTCAAAAGTGTTGTTGAAAGACTTAGATGGTCTTTTTGAAATAGTGGTTCCAGCTGACTTGTGGACAGAATGCAAGATTACTGTTGATTGGCCTAAGGATGAATATCCTAGAGATGCAAGAACAGGTGCACCATCTGAAGAGGTGATGAAAAAGTATCATCAGGTCATTACCTTCTTGAAGGGGAAGATTTCTCCTAAAGAAACAGATTGGGTTAAGATTGACAGGACAACTCAAGAGCCCAAAGAGTCGGTGCATGCATATTATGAGAGATTGTTACAGGTGTTTAAACATTACAGTGGGTTTGAGAATATTGGTGACAAAGATATGGGACATTTTGTGTATCGATTTGTATATGGATTGAAACCAGAGATTAGTGCAATGATACAGCAGCATATGCTCTGCTGGCAAAGTAAGTCAATAGACAAACTTTTGAGGTATGCAAAGTATTGTAGTGATGACATTGATTCAAGACTTAAAAAGTTGAAAGAGAAAATGATGTGGGCTCAAGTGAAGATGGCAGAACAGCAACAGGAAAATAGTAATGGAAAACAAAGTCAAAATCAGACTGGTCAGGTAAACAGTGGCGGTAAAGGAAAATTTAAAATGAGTAAAGAAGAAGCTAAAAAGAAATTTCCTTGTCATGCGTGCAGAAAAATTGGACACTGGAAGAATGAGTGAAGAAATGGAAAAAAGGGCAATGAAGTAAATCAAAATTTAAATCCACAGATGCAGAGTGAGGTGATTGGGAATCAACAGCAGCAGCAGCAGGTAGTTACTCCACAGTTACAGATGCCACAACCTCCTATGTCCCATAATGTGAATGCTCATATGCAGATGTACAGAGCAAGTACTGGATTCCACGGAGGGGAGCAGTTTGGTAAGAATCCACTGATTTCACAATATTTGGTACGGTGTAGTGAGAGTAATTCGGATTCGTCTCAATGACGGTGCCTGAGGGGGGAGGAAGAGTGCGTACTTGGCGCATCTTTAGAGGTAGATCAGTCAGGTCCATTTATTGATGGAAAGGTAGAAGGTAAAGATATCACCTTCTTGTTGGACACTGGTGCTACCCGTTCTACTGTGAGAGAGCAGAAATCCCAAACCTCCCCTCTCGGGAGAAACTATCCAAGTTGTAGGAATTGCAAATAAACAGATTAGAACTCCTGTCACTGCCCCGGTAGAAGTTCATATTGGAAACTTCAAAGACATGCATCGGTTTGTGGTATGTGATTCCAGTCCCGTAAATCTCTTGGGCAGAGATTTACTGTGCAAAATGAATTGCACCATTTATTGTAGACCAGATGGTGTTGCTTTTATGACACCTGATGAGGATGTTGAGTACAAAGTATTGATGGCCCAAAGGGAATCAGAAGTGAGTGAATTATATCCACTCCTCACTGAAGAAGATTTGCCTGAAGAGTTAAAAGATACTGTGAGATCAGAAGTGTGGGATTTTACAGGAAAAGAGATTGGATTAATGACAAATGTGGATCCAATCCAGATTACAGTAAAAAATGGTGCTATATATCCAAATACCCCACAGTACAAAATGAGTCCAGAAGTAATAGCAGGAGACACACCTGTGATTGACCAAATGATTGAACAGGGAATTTTAAAGGAAATAATGAGGAGTCCCTGTAATTCGCCCATTATTGGAATCAAAAAGCCTAATGGGAAATATAGAATAGTACAAGATTTGAGAAAGGTGAATAATATTGTAGTGCCATGTTGTCCAATAGTGCCAAATCCAGCAGTAATTCTTTATCAAATTCCCTGTGATGCGGGATGGTACACTGTTATTGATCTGTGTCAGGCATTTTTCTCCATTCCTTTGCACCCGGAAAGTCAATATTTATTTGCATTCCGGTTTGAAAACCGTATGTTGGCCTGGTGCCGAGTTCCTCAAGGGTATACTGAAAGTCCCTCAATTTTTAATCAGATTTTGAAAGATGTTTGGAGACTTTGGTTATGCCTGGAAACTCTGTTTTGGTTCAATATATTGATGACCTACTGTTGGCATCAAAAACACGAGAAGCATGTGTGACAGACACAATTGCTTTATTGAACCATTTAGCAGAAGGAGGACATAAAGTATCACCATCCAAATTGCAATACTGTAAACAGGAAGTTCAATATCTAGGTCACAAAATTGGAAAAGGGGTTAGAAGGGTGACGCCAGAAAGAATCAGTGTGATTAAGAAAATGAATCCACCCAGAAATCAAAAAGAAGTGCAAATGTTTTTGGGAATGGTTGGCTATTGCAGACAGTGGATTTGTGGTTTCTCATTGATTGCAAAACCTCAACAGAGGTTGACACGAAAGGATGTGAAAGATCCAATCGTGTTGGATGAAGAGAGTATGGAATCTTTCTCAAGATTGCGAAACAGTCTTTGTCAAGCACCTGCTTTGGGAATGCCGGATTATTCTAAAGAATTTGCATTGTATTGTTGTGAGAGAGATGGATGTGCACTTGCAGTTTTAACTCAGAAACACGGAATGGCTCGACGTCCGGTGGCATATTTTTCTGCCACCCTAGATTCAGTGGCTGCAGCATTGCCAGGCTGCTTGAAAGCAGTAGCCGCCACTTGTGTAAGTTTGGAGCAAAGTGAAGCAATTGTGATGGGTTACCCTGTAAAAGTATTTGTACCACACTCTGTTGAGATCCTTTTAACTCGCACTCGGACTCAACATATGACATCTTGTCGGCTGACTAAATATGAGAGAGTGATTCTAGGTGCTGAAAATGTGACAGTGGTGAGGTGCACTACTGTGAACCCAGCCACATTGTTGCCAGATTCAAGATGTGAGGAAGTGAGACAAGAAGCAGAACATGATTGTCTGGAAGTGACAGAACTTTGTACTAAACCCCGTCCAGATATAGAGAATGAACCATTAGAAATGCCAGATTGTGAATTGTTTGTGGATGGATCATGTTTGAGAAATCAAAGGGGTGAATTGTGTGCTGGTTATGCTGTCTGCACTTTATCAGGAGCATTAGAAGCATCTTGCCTGAATGGGGTAAAATCCGCCCAAGTTGCAGAGTTGATTGCTCTGTTTAGAGCATGTAAATTGGCAAAAGGTCTAAAAGTAACAATCTACACCGATAGTCAGTACGGATTTGGTATCGTACATGACTTTGTGCAAATATGGATGCAAAGAGGATTTATGACTTCCTCAGGTTCCCCAATTCGGAATGGGAAAACTGTAAAGGAATTATTGGATGCTTTGCAGTTACCAAAAAGAATTGCCATTGTAAAATGTGCAGCATATCAATTAGGAGATGATGATGTGACAAAGGGCAATAGATACGCGGACCAATTAGCGCGTTACTGTGCACAAAATACAGTGGCCATAAACAGGTCAATTGAAAAAGGAAATACCGAATGCCATCTTATGTACACAACAACATTTGAAACTTGGGATGAAATAAAGCAAATGCAGGAAGAAGTCAGTGATGAGGAAAAGAAAGAGTGGAATAGAACAGGCTGCAGGAAAAATGCAGAAGATGAGGTTTGGGTCTATTACGATGGAAGACCAGTATTACCAGATTCTTTACTTTCCCATATGGCCAGGATGTATCATGGACAAACACACATCGGAAGGGATGCAATGGTGAGAATGTTCAAGCAGACATGGTATAATCCAAAATTCAGGGCCATCGCAGAAAGTTTATGTCAAAGGTGTGCCATATGTCAAAAACAAAATCCTGGAAGAAAGACAGTTGGAAATTGGGGTGTAATTGGGAAAGCAGGAGGTATTTTTACAAGACTTCAAATTGATTTTATTGAGCTGCCACCATGTAATGGGCTGAAGTACGTCCTTGTCATTGTCTGTTTGTTTTCTCGCTGGGTGGAAGCCTATCCAACGAGAAGGAATGACAGCCTTACAGTGGCTAAGTTGTTGTTAAGAGAACTAATCCCTAGGTTTGGTTTTCCAGTCACTTTGGAATCAGATAGGGGATTACATTTCAATAATGAGATCATTCGAATGATATGTGCAGCATTACAAATTGAGCAAAAACTGCATTGTGCCTATCGACCAGAGGCTTCTGGAATTGTTGAACAGATAAATGGTACAATAAAATCTAGACTAGGGAAGGTATGTGCATCCACAACACTGAAGTGGCCTGACGCTTTACCCCTGGTATTGATGAGTCTTAGAAGTATTCCTGACAAAAAGACTGGATTGAGTGCCCATGAAGTATTGATGGGAAGAGCAATGAGACAAGCATACATACCTACGAACAAACTGATGACTATGTCTGATGATCGTGTGCTAGATTATTGCAAAGGACTGGCTGACCTGGTGTGTTCTGTGTCCCACCAGGTTGGAGCAGATGCCACAACGACACAGCGGAACCAAGCACATGATTTGAATCCTGGTGAGTGGGTACTAGTCAAGAAGCACGTAAGGAAGACGTGTCTAGAACCCCGTTGGAGCGGCACTTACCAGATCACATTGGTGACAACCACAGCAGTAAAGTGTTTTGGTTTGCCAAACTGGATACATGCAAGCCATACCCGCTTAGTCCCAAGTCCAATTGAAAGACCTGAAGTACAACAACTGGAAATTCAAAACCAAGTACCAGCAGCTGAAGTGTGTGAAGCTGAAGAGTCTGGAGTGACAGATTCTAATGAACATTTTGACGATGAACAGCCAAGCACAAGTCAAGTAAATTGGGCACCAGATACTGGGATTAACGAGACTGTTGTTGAGTCAGAAAAAGGTGAGGCTGCCGATGAGCCAGGAGAAAGAGAAACGGATGTTGAGCTAGAATTTGAACCAAAGGAGAGTGAAAACACCAATGAGCTAGAAGAAGGTCAACTCGTTGATGAATCAGAAGCAAGTGCTGAACCTACAGAAACAGAGATACAAAGGAGCAGAAAGGAACAGACAGAAAGAAGTTCAAACAAAAGTAGTAGTGAAACAAACACAGAAGGTGAAAAGATAATTCAGAAGAAAAGACCTAGAAAGGGAGACATTTGGTCAAGTGGAGCAAGAAGACTAAAATACAGAATAGTCAAGAGAAGGTTGGGAAAAAGACCAGAGCAAAGTCTCAAGCCAAACAGAATTAGAGAACACAAAAGAATTCCATGCAGAAAGTACAAATCTCCTGAATGGACCTACGTTATACTAGAAGAATTTGAAAATGTAGGTCTAAGTGAAGAATATGACAGTAGTGATATTGAAAAGGAAGATGAGAACAAACTAAGACCACCTTAAAAGAACTATAAAGAGACCACGGAGAAAAAATCTGTCAGATGAACTGAATTGAGAACATAAGAGAAAACCCAAAAGACTAAATAAATAAAAAGGAGAATGGGGTAAAGAAGAAAGTCATTAAGTGTAGGATTACACAAAACCATATTTTTTGAGAAAATTTAGGATTTTAGACTAGAAAATTGTTAGATTTTTATATTTTTCTTTTTTGTAGTACATCAAAATGGCAGAAGTAGAAGTGACTGAACAACCAAATTCTAGACTAAAACGTAGATGTATTAAAACCTGTTTATGTAGTGTTTTCCTATTAACGCTTATGGGGATCCTGTTTATTGTTATCTTACCTATCTTTAGTGTAAATAAAATTGGAAATAATACTAATGATATGACAATTGAAGGAATGGAAGATGTGTCTAAAACACGTATAAATACTAATATAGAACAAATGGATGGAAGTACTTACCATCATGATAAATCAATTCGTGATTTTTCGTTAAATGTCTTTACCAAGTTGTTATATGAGTATACTAACCCTATGAACGTGAGTGATTGTGATGTCTGTATGAAATTAGCTACGTCTGTCTCTGAAGTACTAACCTATCATCATCTTTCTCTAACCTATGGTGTGTCATGTAGTGTACTCAGCAGTCTATTTTATATGACTGGTAAGCTGGATTATCAATATACTAATATAGATTTAGAATTTTCAGAAATACCAATCATAAAGGAATTAAATAAAGTAGTAAGTGCTAAAGATGCTCGTTATATGGGAGAATTCTTCCATATCACTAAAACCTTGAATATAGAAAATGCCTACAAAAACAATGTAACCTGTAGTTTACACGTTGAAGAAAAATTATTTTTAGATATGGTAGAGAATAGAAGAGCAAGTTTCCAGAAAGAAGTTAATGAACAGAAATCACAGGCACCACCTTGGGCTTTTAGAGAAGGAAATTATGAGAAGGGTGAGACATACGCTGCGATGTCCCTGGACTGGTTACGAAAGGGGAAACTTTGTTTATATAGATCAAGGACTAACTATAATAATTACTTTATTGGCACTAGTGAATGTCAGCATACTTTCCAAATTACTGGAGGATGGGGATTGAAGGGTGGAACTGACCCAGTTTTCCCGGGAATTTATTACGTTTGTGGCAAGAAAGCCTATTATAGGTTACCAGCACGTTGGTACGGGAGCTGTTATTTTGGGATCGTCTTTCCCAAAGGTCTACCATAAAGATCCTGGGGACAATAGTGCCAATGAAATAAGACAAGGACTAATACGAAGTAAAAGAGCAAGTTTTTCAGATATAGTAGGTGATATCTTTGGTGCACTGATACTCTCAGTTGGAGTTGTTTTAAATGCACACAAAATTCGTAAATTGTCCACAGTAGTTGATCGTTTATCAACAGATACTGCTGGTGGTTTCTTGATGATTGATACCGAAATGGTGGCAATCAGATCAATGGTTTTACAAAATCGACTTGCCCTTGATATTCTTTTGGCAAAAGAGGGTGGAGTCTGTGGCATGTTGAAAATTCAACACTGCTGTACCTATATCCCAGATAAAAGCAAAGGGATAGAAGGATATATTAGAAACATAACAAAATTACATAATGAGTTAACCCAACTGGAGGTTGATAGAATTTGGGAGAGACTTGGTAAGAGTTTCTCTGCAGTAAGTAAATGGTTTTCTACTTTAGGAAATAGTTTATTAGGAAAAATATGAATCCCAATATTTTCTGTAGCAATAGTAGTTCTAGTGATAGTAATAACATATAAATGTTGCAAATATGTAAGAGAATGATGCGAAAAACAAAAAGAATAAAAGTAAAGGAAGAAAGAGAAAAAGAGAAGAAATAGTTAGAAAAAGTAAAAGGAGAATATTATGACATGATGAAAGAGTTAGACAAGCGTGCCATAAAAGAACAGAAAGAGAATAAATGCTAGATAACATAGAAGGTGGCACTCGGTTTGGTGAGTATTTATGATGGCTCTTAAAAGCCATCAGAGGGGGGATTGATGGAGCAGGATTTCGTGAAAAGAAACCTGCTCAACCGAACCACCCTATAATATGGACTAACAGTAAGTAGTGTTAAACGACTAATGTGCACATTTACACTACATGTGGGAAGATGGCTTTATAAAATGCATGAACTAACTAGAACTAATACGTAAATAACCGGAAATGTAATAATTTTGTGTTGTGAATTAACTCAAAGAGGTCTGCATGGCAAGGCCGCAGGTGTTTTTCGTAAAAAGCATGGCGCGTGTTGCTTTATATTAATGAATAATGCCGTTTTTTGGGTTTGTTTTTTTTGCTTAAGATATGCTCGACTAACCGTTAACATAAAGTAGAGTTAAAATGGGGGGTAAACTGTGAAAATTACATTAACACATAATTAATAATGTTCGTTTTTCTGTTCTTTTAGTAATGGACGAGTTCTCCATATTAATTAAGTTAGCCACAGTAAGGGCAGATGAGCAGGAGAGCGAGTGGGAACCATGTGACTACATGACTGAACTGCTGAGCAAAGATGAAAAAAACCGTGACCTGGTGAAGGACATGGACCTTGTCAAGCAGCCAACGCCAGTGTCATCGTGGGAAAAGAACCCGAACTTGTTGAATTTAATAAATTGTAAAAGAAATGTTGATACATATCCTCATGGGAGAGAAGAGGTATTGATGACTGTATAAAAAAATTGTTCAGAACAATGGTATAGTCAAAAGTAGATGATTTCATAGTGGGGTGACACTCCACCCCTAGAATCCCACCAATCCCTTAGCTAGAAGATGTCAAATTAGCAATTATTATGGGACGGACATGTTCTTTTAGGGTATAAGAATAGGTACTTTAGGGATGTGGTTTACGCAGCCGTTGGTGTGGTGTGCGGGCTTCAAGGGTCACTTAGGCTGAGAGAGGGAAGCGTCGCTGTTTTCGTCGGTGAGCTGAGAGGCCTAGATGTTCCTGTCCTGTCCTTGTCCTGGTTCTTAAGTCTTTGATCCCTGACTCTTGGTTCAGGGGTCCCTCACTACCGCCTAGGCCTGGGTGGTGGTTTTTTCCCTTACAGATCCTCCGGGTTTGTATTTAATCTTCTTAGCATTGTAGAAATTATATTTTTCCCAGCTGTTTCTTTGATATGTGTGCCTTTTGTCTCTTCATCTGTCCCCTCCGAAATTGTTTTGGTTTTTAAGAGATCGATTATTGTGTATCTAATGTCTCTTCATCTATCCACTCTGTGCAGCGTATACATTTGAATAATATTTCTGACGGTACTGTGATTAGTTTTTTATTCTCTCCCATGAGGTCTCCAGTATTTGAGTTTATGGATATGATCATTATACGTTTTATTATTGCTAGATAAAATTATTAAATCACACCGTGAGTCCGTGGTCATTTAATCAGGTTTCTAAAGGTTAATCTTTATTTCGGAGAAATTACTATTTGCCATCAACTCTTCAACTAATTGGTCCATCGACCAAGTAGATGAAAAGTCAAACAAAATTACAAGATGTTTAAATTAATTTTGTGTATAAATAACATGAATAGGTCGAAGAAAAGTTAACAAACTTGACACCAGCGCATCAGGGATTTTAGGTGAATGAGTATGGGCCAATGTATGTTGTTGTTGAATAATTATCCCTGATCAATTATTTGGGTTTGTGCTGGATCAGCTGTGTTTACATGTGTTACCATTTCATGCCATACCTATGTGACTTTGTCAATGCTTCTTTTCTTTGCCTCCACCTGACAGTTTTTTCTGTATTGTAGAATCGTAGCCTCTACGGAGTAAAATCATTTTCACTCTCACCTAAGAAAGCCTAGCTGGAAAACGTGTAAAAAGGTTTTTCTTTGCAAGTTTACCTTTTTCAGAGTTGCTCTATGCAGAATGGTGCTGCGCAGAGAAAGAACAATAACTGCTTCATGTCACGAATTGATAAAAAAAGATATGTGAGACATAAACAAGCAAAATACTCACAATTTTCACACACATGTGGTAAAGTAAATACATCTGTGAAGGATGGGAAAAAAACTTTGCAACATCGTTGTTAGACCTGACAGCCTTAGGGTGGTCTTCCCCCAACTTTTTGCCTGCCTCCCTCTATATTTCTGATCTCGTTTTTGCTGGCTTTAGGACTCTGCACACATTACCACTGCTAAACAGTGCTAAAAGGCTTGTGCTCTCTCCCCTAAACATGGTAATATTGGTTCATCCCAATTGGCATATTTAAATTACTCATAAATCTCTAGTAAAGTGCACTACATGTGCCCTGGGCCTGTGAAATAAATGCTTTTGGTTGGCCTGCAGCACTGATTGTTCCACCCACATAAGTAGCCCCTTAACCATGTCTCAGGCCTGCCATTGCAGGGCCTACGTGTGCAGTTTACTACCACTTCGACTTGGCATTTAAAGCTACTTGCCAAGCCTTAAACTCTCCTTTTATTACACCTACGTTACCCCTAAGATATGCCGTAGGTAGCCCTTTTTCCTTTTAAAAGACATGTCCAATTGATTTATGAATGTCGTTTTGAATTATCAAAACTAAGCAGAATAAATGCTTATAAACCTCAGAATTAGTGGTCTCAGGTTTATCGTGAATATTTAAAATGAACCTCCCTTGACACCTTTCTGTGATTTCAATAGTAGGTAGCCCTAAGGGCAGGGTCCAGTGTAAGTAAAATGTAGGACATATACTCTTAAGTTTTACATGTCCTGGTAGAGACAAACAGCTCAATTTGTTTTCACTACTGCGAGACCTACTTCTCTCATAGGGTAACATTGGGAATTCCTTAATACAATTTTAAGCTGTAATTCCTGATCGGAAAGGCATAGCTGCAATGTGTTTCATATCTTTGGGATGGCAGTGATGAATCCTATTTACTGGTAAAGTTGGATTTAACATTCCTATTTTAGAAATTCCACCCTTAGAAAGTGGGCATTTCTTTGCTGCTAGCTTTGTGTGCCTTCCAGCCTGCTTCCAACACATTTCTGGGGTGCGTGACAGCTATACTTTGCACATTCCCTCTAGACAGCCACAAACACAGGCAGGCTAGGTGTGTCTGAGTACCCATCTACATACATTTGCATTCTGATGGCTCTTCCTGGGCAGGAAGGGAAGGAAGGGCTGACACTTACACTTCAATCGGTAGTGGCCTGACCCCACACAAAGGGCTGATTACTACCTACCAACAGTTTGGAGCCAGGGCTGAGAAGAAAGGACCTTGTACACTTCA
Organism: Calotriton arnoldi; assembly: GCA_963921515.1. Lineage (NCBI taxonomy): Eukaryota > Metazoa > Chordata > Amphibia > Caudata > Salamandridae > Calotriton > Calotriton arnoldi. The sequence goes on from CAWUFW010020352.1 coordinate 101,753, forward strand.
AAGACCCCTCTTGGAAGTCACCCCAACTTCGAAGGCACCTATGGGTATAAGTACTGGGTCTCTGATCCTATCAATTCTCTACACTTCTGGACCTGCGACCACTCTGCCAGGAAGAAAGGAACCTCTGTGCTGCTAAAGTACTGCCACTCTGCTGGATCTGCTGTTAGCTGAACTATTGCCTTACTGTGCTGCCTTGCTGCTGCCACTCTCTCTCTGCCTGGGTGAGAAGGACTGGACTTGCATCACTTGAACCCAGAGTGACTCCAAGGGCTTGCTGGCTTCCCTCCTGTTCCCTAAGTCTCAGGAACACAAAAGACTTAGAACTCTTCCTTTCCAACCCTTGGTTCATCTGTTGTTGAGCCTGTCTAGCCAAGAGGTGTCAACCCAGTCCTGGACCCTTGGACGCGGACCTAGGTGCCTGCTGCAGTGTTATCGACGTATCGTCTACTGCCACTGGAATTGGATGGGTGCATTGTACTAAGAGCCGCTGCATCGCGCTTGGACCCGCTGCACTCTGGGACCGACGCGTCGCTCACAGCCCTTGTTGCATCACCACTGCTGCATTGGGGATCACCGAAGCATCCCTGGGCTGCACCCCACTTCTGTCAACACAAACCTAGAATCAAAGAACTTTTGTTCAGCGGTTCTAAGTAGGTCCCTGTATCCGTCCCACACTCCCTTGTGGTTGGTCTGATCTCTTGACTTTGTCCCAGTTCGGCGCATCCAGTTAACCCTGTAAGCGCTATTTGCTCCAAAGCACTACTTTGACATTTATTCTTTCAGCATTCATATCTCAACTCCTACATATTGGATCTTCGTCATTTTTGTCTTGTTTTATTTATAAAGTCATACTTTATTTTTCTAAACGGTTGTGGAGTATTTCTGTGGTCTTTTCACTATTTTACTGTTTATGTGTTGCGCAAATACTTTATACACTGCTTCTTAAGTTAAGCCTAACTGCTCTGTGCCAAGCTACCCAAGGGTGAGCACAGGATAATTTAGGTTGTGTAGTGACTTACCCTGACTTGGATTGTGGCTCCTGCTTGGACAGGGTGAATACTCTGCCAAGCAAAAAATCAATTTCTAACATTCGCACATCTATTCTTTACACAATTCAGGCTGGATGGACTGACAATATTTCTTAAGCATTTATACTGTCTATAAAAGTAGTCTATCATTCTGTGGTTGCAGCAAATTTGTCTTTGCAGACCGTGCCAGCTTTGCTAGTTATTTTGTGTTTCTACTGGGACCTGCTAGGTCTGCTGACGCTGACCATGAGCTTCTCTACAAGTAGTTGTTAGAGATTCTTTGCAGTGAAACTCCCTGTGTTTGGCCTGTGATTGTAGTTGGAACATGCAACCACTTGACACTTGCAGGCAGTCTTTGAGGAAACGGTCGCCATGCAGCAAGCTTTACAGCAGGTAGCTATAGATAGACACCATAGACATGTATTGACAAAACCGGTCTTTCTAGTAACATGAGAACAGGCAATGGAAGAAAACTAGTACATACAACAAATTAACATTGTCAACCCTGTTTATCTATAGGGAATTCAACCAAGTCATGCTTCACCACAGAATGTCTTGGGCCCTGCTCACTGTTTTCACTGAAACAGTACAATAGTCAATATGTCTTAGTGATTGTTAGCAGGTTATATGGTAGACATTTCAACAAATATGCCTGCAAGTGCTTTTTAGTAATCTAGGTGACACAACCTAGCTGTATTTAATTTATCGTTTATTCTGTGAAACTTGATAATTGGTTAAATGATCATTTTAACACTTGCGAACAGCAAATTATTGAAGGTTTGGACAAAAAATGCGTTTTAAGCAATTGTTAGAACACCCATCCTGCTCCAGAATATATAACCTGACATGCTCTTTTCTGCAATTCATTAAAGTCAAGTTTCTGAATACTGACCTTTTGTTGTACCGCATGGCTGAAACCATTGGCAAAGCCAATGGGTCTCAAATGCAAGACCTATTGGCTTAGCCAATGCTTGTTAAATTAGATGCTGAAATACAGTGTAAGCACTGTGAGCAACTGTATTATTGCTACAAAAAACTCAATCCTGCATTGGATATGCAATCCCCCATTTTCCAGCAAGGTTGCATTGGTGAACACCTCTTTGTTCATACATAGAACATTTTTGAAAGGGCACACATTCAGTAAACAAGGTTACTTATTAAACGAGAATATCAATATACAAACTATCATAGATTTTGAAGTGATCTTCACCAAAGAGTGCATTTCCTTCTTTGCTATGGCGCCCAAACAAAACTGGCTGTGAATTCAGAATCGAAACGTGTAACTCTGCTTTGCCAGTGACAAGCTCTTAAAACTAGCCCTGCTGATTCTGCATTGTTTCATAGTTTTTTTTATATCAATACCCGAAATTAAGGGAAATGTCCCATTTGGAACAGTGTCCATCAGTAGTGTACGTGTGAAGGGGTGGACGGGCAGGGGTGGGGCATAGGGTTCATGGGAAAGCAAAATGTAAAAAAAATAAAAAATTAAAACTTACTTGCAGCCGTTGTGCTCTTCTGCTCCTCTCCTCGCAGGCTCCCAGACTGTCCTGTGGCCAATCCTGAAGCTGCTCTCATGCATGCTTCAATGCGCATGACAGTTTGGCTGTCCTGAGACGGCTGGCCAAAACATCATGCGCACTGAGAGCAGTGCGAACCACTCCTCCTGTCATCCCCCATGACCCTGCCCCAAAGACTCGGCAGGAAAGGAAAAATAAAACCTGTTTATTATCGTTTTATTTTTCCTTTACTGACGTTGTGAGGCAGCTGGCGGGAGAGGGGGCGACGCTTGGGGGGAGGGGGTGCGAACTTCAGATTTTCCAACAATCACACAGGTTAAAAAACATTGTATGGGGAGCGGCTTATGAAGCTGTGGAAAGGAAGAGGAGAGTGGATTGTTAGGGGTACTTAAAGCTCAAATTTTGCAAAATAACCATTTTTAGACCTTCCAAACAGATACAAGTGTGTTTTCTTTTTACTGTAAGTGTATGTAAAAATCCCAAATAAAATCCGACAAACATCCAACCATGTTAAAGCATCTGTACCCAACTATTTATTAGAGAATACATTTATCAGGAGGGGGGTGACACGCTGAACAACCCCTCTGAAGCTACGCCCCTGCAAAAGACATATTTTTACAGCTAAACATTTTATCAAGTTTCAAACATTATAATTGTGCATGCCTCAAATGACTGTGTGCGGCATTAACACAGAAGCCGCACAAGCACGCATCTTACAGAGAACTGTGCTTGCAACCTCATGTAAATTTAAAAAAAACTAATGTATATAGCTCAATGCAAACGAGACATGAGACAGCACTGAGCGCCAGACACACACCTACGGTTATAAACTAGAAAATGGAGCACTTCAAAGCCAAGATCACGAATTCGGAGATGTCCTTCAACAGTAGTTTCTAAATGTACAACGAAGTTGTGGCCCCACAATCAACACAAATGAACATTCCCCCTTCAATGAGCTCTGTGAGAACCTCGTCTCCTTTAGAAGTAATATTGACACCAAAATGACAAATCATGCAAATGCCCTTCTTCCACGGCCCACCAGCAAAAGAATCAAGCCACACTCTTCTCTGTGTAATCACTTGGCACATAAAATTGTCATCATCGAGGTTCTCTCTTTCAGATACCGCACCCATAGACAACCTAGGACTCACTGCACAAGGTCCCCCAAATAATTAATCCAGTCCCTGCTCCAATGCCAATCAATATTGTTCCTGATAGTTATACACATGCAATGGTCACTCCTCTCCTAACAAAATCCAGTGTCATTGTGAATAGTTTGACCCAGTGTAGACAGACCTCAAGAATACCCTGCAACAGCAAAGCCTGGAAACCACAGTTACTACTCAATATCTGTTGAAATCGACAATAGCAGTCTGCTAAATGACTTACATTTGGATTTTGCACTGAAAAGTCTTTCACACAACCAAAATGTTATTGCTAAACACCAGGTAACAATTTCTCTTCACTTGTGAATAAGGGTGGATGAAATCCACTTTTTTCAAACCAGTTCAATCCATTCCAACTTTAATCCAAATCAATTTCAATCTAACTGAAAAGAAAAATAGAGGAATGGAATCAAAATATGCTACAGAACAAGAATTCCTCATTCCATGATGTGTGAAATGTGTGTAATGAAGAATTCTTAAACTGTTCAACGCCCTCACGGGCTGGACAATGTGATTAGCAAAATGATACTTACATTAAGTTAATTGCACCTGCTGGCCTCTGACAGTAATCTTCAAAGTAACTTTCACAGCAGGGAAGCTTTTGTGTAGCCCCTACCTGCTATAGTACCAGGAGGGACCTGCAGGCTGGCGCTGCACACAGACTTCCCTGCTGGGAAAGCTGGTTGAAGTGCACGTTCATGGGTCCGGGCAATGTGAATTAACCTAATGAAATTGACATGAAGTAAACTGCATTGCTCGGACTCTCACAGTGCCTCTAAAAGCAACTGTGCTTTTGGTTTTGGTTTCGGCCTTTATTTCCACCCACAGAGCCTTGCATTATTTGTTGGAATCAGGGTGTCTTCTCCCTCCTGGTTCTCATCCTGTCTCATGAACTGTATCTAGTGAATCACACTCTAATCCGTAAAACCAATCCTACTAACTTAGGGGCCACTCATGACTCGGCCCATTTTGATTATGGAGATCCTAGTCATGGGCTTATTGAGAGGCTGACTATTATGGATCTATAACCTGCAGGTGGCTGTCAGAGATTTTCTTTCAATCATGGTTGTAAAGGTGTACCACTTTATACACTTTTTGATTGGAAGGGTGTATGGACCAAAAACATTTTTGTAGTTGTGGGTGACAGCCTGCCCTCAGACTGCAAAAGTTTGCAGACTTGAACTGACCGCCTGATGTAAAAACAAAGCTGTGTTCTTATAGTGAGTGAATTTATAATTTAATGTCGAGTAGCTGCTGTAAACTTAATGGAAGCCTCTTTGTGGAGCAGGTGTCAGGCAGGGCTGAATAGTGTGAGAAAGTAGTTTATTAGTTGGGGTGGATTGAGGTCCACCCCAAGTACTAAAGCCTTTATCCAGTTAGGTCCGCAAAAAGGTTTCAGCAATTTAAACTCCTTGTAGCTATGGCACCGAGCAGACAGGCTTAACTTAGAGAAAATGTGCAAAGCATTCAGAAGTACCAAAAGAGCTAAAAAGTCAGAAACACAACACAATAAAAATCCAGCTCCAATTTAGAAAAATAGAGAATAATTCAATAAGCAAATGGCACCAGAAATACCAAAATCTAGTATGGGGAACCGGCGATATGGATTTTCAACATTTTAAAGAAAAATATCACCAAAAACGCAAAGCACCAATGAAAGACCATGGTTGTGGTAGAGTCAGTCCTGGGTGCAATTTCAGGCTGACCTTGATGGAGCACGGGTCAGATATACCAACATGGTTTGACCTGGTTGGAAGTTTTACCTTTGGACTTAGGGGCCGATTCCGATCTGGGCCGGAAAACTCTCCGACCGAGCCGGATCCGGTGAGTTTTCCGACCGAGCCAGACTCCAGCAGTCCGACCGAGCGAGTACGATGCGGCTGCATGCTGCCGGACTCGACTCGGTCGGGCTCCCATTGAAGTCAATGGGAGCCGGTCGTACAATGCGTACACGGGCTCCCATTGACTGAATGGGCACGTCGCAAACAGGGGGGCCCCCTACAGTGGGTATGCGTTGGTGCGACTCGCACCGCACATGCATGTGTAGGGGGGACCCTTGGGTCCCCCCTGTGTGCGACTCGCGCGGCTACGCGTGCAGGGGGGTCCGACACGGACCCCCCAAGTCCGGCTCCGACAGCTCTTCTGAGCCGGACGCTACGAGTCGGTCGGGCTGTTCGAGGCGCGCATCGTACTGGCTCGGTCGGGTAACGTCTCCATTGCGTAGTGCGAGCCGTGTCCGTACGAGTCGGTCAGAGCGGTTCGTACCCGGGAACGAGTCGGTCGGTGATTTCGCGTGCGCTCGCATCGTACTTGCTCGCGCGGATGCCCGTACGAATCGGTCGGGAACTAGGCCTCCGACTCGGATCCGGTAAAGCCGAATCCGATTCGGTACGCTACCGGCCGAGATCGGAATCGGCCCCAAAGTCTTTTTTTTCTGGAAGTCAAATTCCTTCAGCTGGATAAGGCAGTAGGCTACATCCAATGAAGGCTTCACAACATTGGCTAGGCATGAGATGACGTCCCTGTGAATACATTTGTTTTGACAGGAAAAGCTCCAAACCGGAGGAATCCAAAGTTTGCACAAGAGAAGTCCTTTGACTGGCAGGATACTTTTGGCCAGGTAACAGAGAAATAACGGCAAAACATCCAAGAAGTTATAGGTATCATCCAAACCTATAATGGCGTCACAATCAAAGTCAACGTACTCTGTGACGAAGAGAGGTGAGTGACTTAACTTACCTACCAAGAGCGGTCTAATTCCATACTGCTTCTTCTCGGTCCTGATGAAAGCCCAACGATCCGCAGAGACAATAAAGGGATGAAACATGTCGACCACTGAGATTTGAAATTACATAGGTGCACTGGACCACTAACACATCCACCGCAGCACCTGCTATTGAAACACAATAAAACACTTTATACAGGAATGGAGGTAATTTTAAGTTTACATTTGTTTCCTCAATTTTTCACGTATTAATCACGACGGTCACAGAACCAGATGGTCACCCTTCAGGAGGAGGAAAGTTGACCGCCTGGAGAACGGAAAACTCATGCGGAAAAAGATCCAATGATGAAACTACTCACCTAACTGCCTTAAGCAGAGAACCAAGATATACTGCTATTAACCAGTTAGAGTGAATGAGGGCCTTTGAACACCATTCATAGACCCTGGCACCCCATGACACGTGATTCATTCCCTTTTGATTTTTACAGGATACTTTTGGCACTTTCGCCCTGTCAAGATTTATAACTTAAGACTCAGTCTCTTTTTCGGAGCTCAGAATCCTACGGCGGAGCAAGGCTGCAAGACATATCCGACGAGGGCTCCACAAGGCTGGATACTTTCTTGCTGAGTTTCGGCTGAAACAGATTTGCTGCTGCAGAAAAGCTCAGAGCGGGAGAAACCTGTTTCTTCAGCCCAGCGAGGTTGCAACTTGGGTGGATTGGCTTGACAGATTTGTCCCGGTCCTCCGATCCTCAGCTTTTCAGAGATGGTAGGAGAAGCCCAATTAGAAACATCCGAGGGTCCCAGGACCTCAGGAACAGCACTTTGGATTAAAGACTCACTTCAGCAGAGACCACCAGTAGGGTTCAGGTCAGGTCCAATTGAAGCTGGTTAGGTAGGAGTTGCAGGAAAAGGCCTCTTGTAGCTTCTTCTGTCCCTATAGCCAAAGAGGAGACATGTCAAATGAACCTTGGAAGTCAAATTCTTTGTCCTGGGTACAAGAGAAAACTGGTCCAGTCCTTCAGGGCTTCTCTCAGGTCCAGTACTCTTCTGCTCTTCCTCCAATTCAGCAGTGTTCTGAGCAAGGTGTCCTGCGATGTCATATTTATGCCTGGAACTAGACTGTAGGTTAGGGTGACTCCTCCCCCCCTCCCTAGCCTATAGGGTAGACCTACCCACTATTGTTATGCTATGTTATGTTAACTGCTATTTCTATAGCGCATAATCACCAGCAGGTCTCTTAGCGCTTAGAGAGAGTGGTCCAAAGCCAACTGCAGTCCCCAGAACACGCGTTGCAGATGGTTAGATTGTGTCCAAAACCTCCCTAAACAGGAGCGTTTTAAGACGTTTCCTGAAAGGGAGGAGTGCGCATTCCTTGCGGAGGCCATCGGGCAGTTTATTCCAGAGTTGCTGGAGCAGGACAGAAAGGGCTCTGCCTCCCTTAGATACCGTTTTAAACCGTGGGACTGCCAGCGGGCAGCTCTCGGATGACCGGAGTTTCCACCCCGGCACATAATTTCCAAGGCGCTCCTTAATGTAGGCCGGGGCCTGGCCGTAGATGGCTTTGTGGGCAATGCAGAGGCCCTTGAACTTTGCCCTCTGCTTGATGGGGAGCCAGTGAAGCTTGCGCAGCAGAGGGGTCGCGTGCGCCCTTCTGGGAAGCCTGAAGATCAGCCTAGCTGCATCGTTCATAGTCACCTGCAATTTGTTGGTGAGCTTTTCCGGTAGGCCAATATATAAGGCGTTCCCGTAGTCCAATCTGGACATGATGGTAGCTGATACTATCATCTGTAGCGCTGCAGTTGAGAGGAGGGGGGCGAGTCTCCGCATCTGTCTCAGCAAGCCTGTGCAGGTTCCGGCCACAGTCGCGACTTGGTTGGCCATGGAAAGATCGGCATCAATCTTGATGCCCAAGCTTTTTACGACCGTAACCGGCATGGGGGTGGTGCCAGTTCCTATGTGCCCTCCTGCTAACAATCCCACAATGCCCCTCCCTCACTAACTCCAAGATGGAGAAACCCTTCTCCCACTGTACATAGCCTGTGTGCCCACCCACAGGAGTGGCCAGGGTAATGAGCGGCTTCTTCTCTCTGGGCACTCCAAATGAGTTATGGGAGCAGCTGTTCCCCAACTGGATTTAGTGCCTGCCAGACTGGGAGGACAAAATAAGGGGTCTGCTTATGTGTCATCTGACATGTGCTTGTGACACATGAGGCCCCTTTGAAGTAAAATAAGTTCCCGGGCACAGCCCAACTTGTCTTCCTGCCAGAGGAACAGAAACACCTCCCCATACACAAGTCTTTGTCTATGCTTTGGAAGCAGTTTTCACACCTTATCAGGGCTAAGTACTCACTGGGCCACTGCTAGAGAGCTGATGCAAATTAGTCTTCAGGAGCTTCAAGCAATGAAAGTTAAGTTTAAAAAAATGCCAGTTAGGAGTAGGCCAATTGCGACATGCGTTAGTGGTCAGAGCACATGCGCTGGGGCCTGGTTAACAGTGTTCCAGTGCACAGAGACAATAAAACCAGCAACATTAGTCCACACAAAATGGGGGTGACCATGCAAAAAGAGGCACTTTCTCACAAATACACATACATTTGCTGCTTTTTGCCCCTGTACCAAAGGGCTCGTGCCCAAGGCACAGTGTGAAAACTGTTAAAGAAACAATGGAAGAGCTGTTTTTGTTACTATTGTGAGTGCATCAGGAATTCCCATTGGACTTATCTGATCACATGGAAAGACTCTGTAAGGATATTCTCCACACTAGTGCAGATGATACACAACCAAGATGTGCTGTTTGATTGAGAACTTTCCTTCACTCCCCCAATCATAGTAACCATGTACAATACTTTCTTCCACTTGAATCAGGGTGCTGCCCTTAATACGTATCACTTAGAACAATTCTATAAATACGGCCATGTTGACCCCCAGCCTCAAATACTCAAATGCGTTCTACACAGGTCTCCCAAAAAATATCATTTATAACTCAAAAGAATGAAGAAAGATGATACTCAAATAATCTTTGGTTTGTTACAAATCTGATGTCTCAGAACATAAGCTACACTTCAATCCTGATGCTATTTGTAACAAAAATGCACTTGTACTTGCTTCTTTATGTAAAGTGAGTACATGGCCTAGCAGTTTAAGGTAGTTTTCTCCTTTTGGACTAGAGACAGACTGATTTGTATGTGTTTGTCCTCTCTTGTAATTACAAAGCGAAGCACCAATGATGTTATATATTGCAATGATTCAAAAGAATATAGGCAAATTGTGTCTTTCGCTTCACTTCATGTAAGTAGGGCCACACAGCTACCCATGACCACACTCAATTTTGTTTATATTTGTTGAAGAACAATGATCCACAACATGAGTTTGGGTACCTGCCAAAAATTTGCCCTAGAATAGGATTACTGCCTCCTTCAACTCAAGTCTGTGTTCTTGGTTGACCAGGTAATTTAAACAGATTAGCAAATGGTCCAGTTTCTAGTAGGACTCCCAGAATCTTAGTCCACAAAAGAATAAAGAGTTACTAATAATAGGACATGCTTGGTACTGAAACAACCGCCTTGGGTTTGTATTTACTTACGTTAATACTGCATATCTATTGCGTGCCTTGTATTCAGGAGTATAGGAAAATGTACAAATTGTAAAGGGATTTGTTAACATGAATGATTTCTTTTTGAGGTTACTGAGTATAAAACATATGCAAGGTTGGGATTGGGGTCTGAATTTCTGTGCCTTACTGATACAAGTATATACTAATTGGTAGGGAAATGCAGATGTCCTGTGAGACTTGCAAGGCTGATGTTTGCAAATGGTAGGTGTAGTTTATAATTAGGGCACCCGGTTTTATGGTATTTTTTTTTTTGCCATTTCCGTCTGTATTTATCCATATTTATTTTTTGCTAATTTTATCTGTATGTATCCATATCTATTTTGGGATTTTTGGAAAAATTAAGCTGAAACTAGTATATTTCCACATTTATTTAACCAATAAATATGCACTTTTGCTTGAATGTCTGCCAGGTTTCAGTACTGTGAACACCCGCAGAAGATAAATCAATGCACTTATATGAAAATATGCAAATTTCAGTATCAACCTTGTGCATATCTACTGCTGTTAAAGCCTCTTTACTAAAGGTCCTTTCTTTTTTAACTCCCTTATCTATTAATCCACACATCTATTGGCCTGGCAGTCATGGCAGACAGTATTTAGATTTACTCAAAAAGCAACCCAATTTCCGTTTTTATCCACATTTAATAATAAATACAGACAAGAAAATGTATGTTTTCTGTCTGTATTTATCTGTTAAAATCAGTAAAAACGGAAAACAGGGAGCCTTATTTCTAATGAAGGTTTCTCCTTAAACGTTATAGTGATTCCTCATCCGTCCCCTAAGAAGTTATTGATTCATTATCAAACATCCAGTAATAGGGAGGTAAGTGAAGATAAAATCTATAGAAATGTTCAGCCATAATTCTGAGATAAAGAGCAAATCCAATGTATGTGCTTCAATGAAATCATGTACAATCTAACAAAAGTTTAATCTAAAATAGAACTTGTGAAATTGCATCCATCTAGGAGTCAGGTTGGGGTTCTTGGAGGTGGATTCAAAGGGTTATTGGGCTGTTGCAGTAACCCATGGTCATAAGCCACAAATTCCTATCACGTTAGTAGAATTACCATAACTAAATGTGGGCGCCTAAAATCTACCCCCAAAGTTGGGGTTATGCGACAGTCCAAATATCTTGATCTCCCAATATGTGTGTGTTTTTAAATATTTTCCTGCATCCTAGCAACACCATTGATAACCCATGCTCACCCTCCTGTAGCTTTGCACAGAGCAGTCAGGCTTATCCCCAGAGGCAATGTGTAAAGCGTTTGCGCACCACACTCACACCAGTGACACAATAAATACACTGCAAACAAAACTCCACACAAGATTATATAAACATATATAGTATAAAAATATTTATTAAAATTAAAATATTTATTTAAAATTAATTTTAAGTACAACAACACTTGAAAGCCGGAGTTTATTTAATGCATCTTTAATTTACATATACTTACTTCCTTTATGCATCTATATACTTTCCATGTACTTATGGATCTATATATTTATTACTTTTCTTCTAATTCAGCATATCCAATGCACTACCCTATTTTTCACCCTATACCTCTCTCAATATATCCTCTACCTCAACTCTCTGACTCATCTCAAACCTCTTTCTACTACTCTTTCCAATGCACTATTTTATTTCTCACCCTATACCTCTATCAATATATCCTCTACCTCCGCTCTCTCATTCATCCCAAACCCCATACAATTACTATGACCCCCAAAATAACCCTTTCTAGACTCTTCCCTGCTCTACCCCTCCTTGCATCATCTCATACCTCTTTTACTATTCCGATCCCCCAAAACAAGCCTTTCTAAACCCTTCCCTCTAACTCTTCCCCCTCCATGTCCCTTTTACTCACCCCAAGCCTCCTCCTACTGCTATGACCTCCAAAACAAAAAACCCCAAAACAAATTGCTTAAATCCTTGCCTCTTCTATACCTCCACTATCCTTTTCAATCCAAATAACAGACTAACATGTCCACCTCTCAAATTAATTTCATATTTCACTATACTAATTTACCACTAATCCTTTATGGGTTCTGGAGTAGCGTGCTACTCGCCGAAAAAAAGCTTCAACTCCCCATCCGGGGTAGCAAGCGCTATATAAATGTAAACCTTTTTCCCTCGTCTATCCCTCCGCTATCCATCTCAATCCAAATAATTAACGTATCCACCCGTTAAATTACTTTCATATTTCACTATACTAATTCACCACTAATCCTTTATGGGTTCTGGAGTAGCGTGCTACTCACCAAAAAGCACTTCAACACCTCATCAGTGGTAGCAAGCTCTATATAAATGCAAAAAATGTTTCCCTCTGCTATCCCTCCACTATCCTTCTCAATCCAAATAACTAACATATCCACCACTCAAATTACTTTCATATTTCACTATACTAATTCATCACTAATCCTTTATGGGTTCCGGATTAGCGTGCTACTCGCCGAAAAAGCGCTTCAACACCCCATTAGGGGTAGCAAGCACTATATATATATATATATAAATGCAACCTTTTTACCTCTTCTATCCCTCCACTAACCTTCTGAATCCAAATAACTGGCTAACATATCCACCACTCAAATTACTTTCATATTTCACTATACTAATTCACCACTAATCCTTTATGGGTTCCGGAGTAGCGTGCTACTCACCGAAATAGAGCTTCAACGCCTCGTCAGGGGTAGTAAGTGCTATATAAATGCAATTACAATACAAACATAGACCAAAAATGACATAAGTACTGTGCGTCCTCTGCAATTCCTGAATCAGAAATCATCATCTTGGTAAGTCAAGTATCAAAACAACATACATGAGACCAGCAGGGCATGAAACGCAACATGAAAACGAATGAATCATAAATGCTGTGCATACTATGCAAATCCTGGCAATGTAGAAACACCCTACATCATACCATCAGGGTCAGAATATGCAACAGTTTGGTAAGGATGGAAAAACATAAATCATCCAGTATCCCCAGTATTGTAGAAATCTTGTATTACCACTAGAAACATCCACAAATATAAGTCCCTGTGGGCACAGAAACCCTGGCACCCCTATTAGCAGGGTTACGGTCTTCTTTGGGAGCCCTAGTGTAGTGATTCCAGGTAAGCCTCCTACATAGCCTGCAGGAGCAACTGCGTGCCTAATATGAGGAGTATGGTAATTGCCGTATGCCCATAATGAGACGGGGGCCTCCAATGCTGATCCGTCCCGTAGTGGTGAACAGTGCCCCACAACTCAAGTGCTCCCAGGTACACTTTATCCTGTAACAGGGGTGGAGGCACTAACTGCGGTGATTAGCGGGGAGGCCTCGCTGGGTATCCCCTGCGTTCGAAGCAGCCAAAGGTAGTCTGTGAATTACCACAACTGTGGGGAGTGCAGTCTGGCAATGTGGGGACTCCCCGGGTGTGATTCCTGTGGGTAAAACATGACGTAAGGTGAGCCTAGATGCGGGATGGCGAAGAACAGCAGGTACGGCCCCCTGGTCAGTTAAGCACTGAGTCCAAAATTGCGGGCGCTCCCTTTTGGGGTAATACAGTAATGTTCACCGGCGGCTTGTGGAGTGTGGTTGCGGAGAGGCAGGCGGGCCGCTCTGGGCTATTCTATAGTCGTTGGGACAGCCTCAGCGTCCCATGATGAGCGCCGACGTCAATGGTGCAGTCCCTGTTGCCCCAGGCATTGAAGTATTGGGAAGGTTTCCTCGGGCCCCACAAGGAGCGCGGACAGTCCCTCTCCCCTTTGAAGAGGGCGGCAGCAATGTTCCCTCTAATTTTTTTCCTCTGTGTGCGGCAGTATAAGGTCTCTGTGTGCTGCAGCCAAGGTTATGTGCGCCAGAAACCCGACCGCGCGTGTGGGTGCAGCGACAAATATCAGTGCAGATTGTGTAAGTATTCATGTTAATCGCAGCACCAGTCATGCGCTGCAATTAACATGAATACTTTCTCAGAGGCAAACAATATGCCCCGCACAGGGCCGGCCTTAGCGCTGGTGGCACCCTGTGTGACAATGTTTGTTGGCGCCCCCCAAGGACCACCTCCGCCAGTGATCCCCTCACTATTATCCTTTAACAGTGCCGCTCAAGTCTCCATTACCCTCCCTCTGAGATGCACTTAATTCGTTTTATAGCGCCACTCATACCAGTGTAGGGTGTACTTTACATTGCACACACATTAAACAGAGACAATCAATCATAGGTATGTAAATCAGTGTGTAAGAAATGTTACATATGACAGAGGACTGCAAGGTGAAGGAGTGACATGTCATTCATACTGGTAGGCAGTATAGTTTAAGAGTGCTTTGTCTGGAGAAGAACAAACTTGGAATTTAAAATGTAAAACATGGTTAGGGTTTCTCTTTAATAAGAATCGCTTTGTACCCAAATGAACCCTTTTGCAACCTTAGGATAATGAATGGCTGGGGAAAAATCATAACGCTCTAATCTATACCTTGCAGTATGCATGAAGTTCTTTGATGACAATTAATAGTTTACTGTTCTATATTAGGATTTTAATTTATAAACTGCAAGTAACAAAATTATCTCTCTGACAAAAGTAGTAACCCGCTAACCAATTTTCATTCTATGCACTTTGTGGTCTGCATGGTACACGTTCTTTGCAGCAGGCATATTAACCCTCTGCGCTACCTTAAAACTTCCACTAGTGCAAATTCCTATCTCTCTCCAGGCAGAACATTAATCACCAGAGTTATCTTGACATATTTATTATTGCCTGAAAATTGCTGGAGGCAAGGAACTTTGCAGCTGGTCCTTTTGAAACAATAATATACCTGTGTCCATTCGCTCTCCCCTGCAACGAGTCACAGGCGTGAAGTAAGTCCGTTGACACCAAGGGATGGCACATCAAAGCACGTCATGCTTGTAGTCAGGGCTTTAAGTGGGATAAAAAAACTGGGAGGTCTCTCATAGGGGCGTGGCCAATGTAATTAAGGGCGTGGCTTACAAGCACAGTAAGCTTAATATCTGTGCTTAGCACAGTGTGACACCCGACAGGTATTTTTGCTGCTTTTGTCATTGGATCCAGGTATATAATATAACAAGTAAAATTACACCTACAACAAGCCAGGACTATTGGCTTTGTCAGTGGTTGTTAGTTGCATAAGATAAATAGGCAACAACTATGGCTTCATTGTATATAACAATGAAAATGCTTCAGGTCTGACATGATGAGACTGAAAGAACTATAACGAGTTACATCAAAGGCAGTGAAGGGTGGCACTGCTGCAGAGTTACGATTTTATTTTCATTCTGAGGCTGATGGCAAAAACCGGCAGGACCCGGCCCACTTAAAGCCCTCCCGTCACCACAGGTGAAGTGCTTTATATGGGACGCAGGGAGATACATTAGTTTCAGTGAAACAGAGAAGTGTAGAGCTCAGAGAGAAGTGGCAGGAGGGAACCAACTGTAAAGGAAGGAAGCAGGCAGTGGCGTGTGTATAAAACACGACAGTTCTTCACACACCGAATCAAATGAAATGTGTTCACATACACATATCAATTCCATCCCAGGAGGCTTGATGAAGGAAGGATTACTAACAACCTATCCTGCAAAGCGCAGTTTGAAAATGTAGCCTTCTGTTGATGTTTTATAATGTCAAAGTTCCCCGAAAGTAGTGTCACTGCTGAGGTACAAAAAACGTCCAATCTAGAGGTTGCTGTCGTTGCGTTGTCCTGTTTTGTCCAGCCGTGTCGCGCTAAGATCTTGCCCTAGGCATTCTTTTCACACACAATTTGCCCCGCTCTATTAACAAAAGAAAGGCAGGAAGTCTAGAAGCACAACGTGTGCTTTCACAATCACCTGAAAGCACACGTCGTGATTGTAGACTTGCTGCCTTTCATTTGTTAATAGGGCACAGCTGCGGGGCAGATTGTGTGTCTTTGTGAAAGTAATCATGTTAATTGCAATGCATTATCGGGTGCTGCGATTAACATGAATACTTTTACAAAGGCAGACAATCTCCCCACGGCCGCGCCCTTTTAACAAAGAAATGCAGCAAGTGCAGGAGGCACTTGCTGCTGAACTTATCTGCCGCTGTGCGCACTTCAAACGCCACACTGCGCGCTCGAGGTGAGAGGGATGCGCAGGCGCGCAGGCGCGCAGCTTACAGGGAACAGTGGGCGGCAGTGAAGGGCATGCAAGACGATAGGCATGCGCTTGATTCGACAGGGATAATAAAGCGCTCACCACGGGTTGATATGGAAGGGAAAAGAAATGAAGCCCTCCTCTCAAGCAGATTAGAAAATAAGCCAAGGAGCCAGAAACAGCACTCCTTCCGCACTGGGTTCCTTGTGGGCACATAAGGGGCACGTAGAGGTAGGCAGGCAGCCCAACTAAGCAAGTAGGCTACGTGGCGGTTCCTCTTGGCAGTCCAGCAGTGCCTGGTGAGACCACAGTCAGGGAGCAGCAGGCCAACAAGCAGCAAAGTAATTCAATGAGTCCTTGAGGCTACCCAGCAAGTAGCAGGTAGCAGGGCAACAACAGAAGAGCAGTCCAGTTGAGTCCTTTGTGCAGCACAGGCAATCCTTCTGACAGAGGTGCAGTCCCAGTTCCAAAAGTGCTCTACAACCATGGGGTCAGAGCCCCTGTACTTACACTCTGGTGCCCTGCTTCTAGAAAGTAGGAGAAGTTTCCAACAAGGCCTGTGAAGTTCCAAGAGTTTTCCTCCACCCTTGCCTTGGATTCAGACATCAGTAGGGGGTAAATGAGCCCTTTGTGTGAGGGCAGGACACCGCCTTTACAAATGTAAGTGTGCCCCTCCTCCCTCTCTCCCAGCCCAGGAACACTATCACTATGCAGATGCACCCAGCCCCTCCTGTGTGATAGCTGTCTGGAAAGTATGCACAAATCGAGCTGTCACTCTACCTTAGATGTGGACTGAAGTCAGGCTGCAAAGCACAAAGAGTCATAAGCATAGAGAAATGCCCACTTTCTAAAAGTAGCATTTCTTAAATAGTAATAAAAAATCCACCTAAACCAGTAACCATGATTTTTCACTTTCATTCTAAACATACCAAACATGGCAACACTACTCCTTTCAGATCAGAAATTACCTGTGAAAAACATATCAGGAAATTCCCAATACAAACCTATGAGAGGAGGAGGCCTCACAGCAGTGAGAAACCAAATACGCTGTTTGTCACTAACAGGACATGCCACACAATAAAGGCACATGTCCTGCCTTTTAATTACACAGTACCCTGCACATAGGGCTACCTAGGGCCTACCTTAGGGGTGACCTATATGTAGTAAAAGGGGAGTTTCAGGCTTGGCAAGTAACTTTAAATGCCAAGTCAAGCTGGCAGTAAACTGCGCAAACAGGCCCTGCAATGGCAGAGGCCTGAGAGAGATTTGAAAGGCTACTTCTGTGGGTGGCGCAATCAGCGCTGCAAGCCCACTAGTCATTACATTTAC
Source organism: Calotriton arnoldi (assembly GCA_963921515.1). Lineage (NCBI taxonomy): Eukaryota > Metazoa > Chordata > Amphibia > Caudata > Salamandridae > Calotriton > Calotriton arnoldi. Next base: position 119,239 of record CAWUFW010020352.1, read on the forward strand.
AGGCCTTGGGTATATGGCATACCATTTTACAAGTGACTTAAAAGTATTTAAGTATGCCAAACAGGTGTAAACCAATCATATTGAGTTCTAAGGTGAGAGCACATGCACTTTAGCACTGATTAGAAGTGGTACAATGCCCAGAGTCCTAAAGCCAACAAAAATAGGATCCGAAAAATAGGAGGAAGAAGGCAAAAAGTTTGGGGATAACCTTTAAAAAAATATCAGGTCCAACACAGCCCCCTTCCAGCCTGAAGCCTAAAGCTTAGACCAATCAATACCTTGATGGGCTTCCCTGCTTAGGGCGATAGAACATGGACTCAGGCCCACAACTGCAGGGGCACGTTCCAGTTCTACGCCTCTCTGAACCCAGTTGGATCTCTCTGTCTATACTCTCTGGGCCCACTACACTACTTATGGGGAATCCTTATTCTTACCTGTGCATCGCAACTGTGCAGCACCTAACCTTGCTCTACTCACAGATTTCTCCCAGTAGGCAGACAGTACCACCATGGCCAACACAGTGGTGTGGCCCATTCCAACCCCGGGATGTGATTCCTGTCCCCAGCCTAAGGGCAACTCTGTCCACCAGGACAGCAATCTACAGTGGCCACTGACAGCTGTCGGTGACAAGAGCCAGGCCTCAGGCTTTTCTAACCTCTGTTGTTTCTCAGAGGGGGGCGGCAGCCCCAGGTGGCTGGCACCCTTTGTCCACTCTCCCTCCCGCCAGTTCAAGGGTGATATCCTGAGACTGGTACCCCAGCCCAGGGTCTGTACACTGAGGCTGACCAGGAGACAGGGTGGGCTCCCCCACACCCTGTCCTTCCCTCTGGTGTCCTGTACCTTCCACTGTGGAGAGGTACCCCCAGACTCAAGAACTGTCAGGGCACTTGTGGCAAGTGTCCTGCACAATTCTCCCACCAGTTCAGGGGTGCTAAGCTGCAACTGGTCCTCCAACCCAGGGTATGTACCCATAGGCTGAGCAGGTGCCTGGCAAGCCAAGACTTCTGGGGAGTACACCCACCCCCGCCAAGGGAGACACTTACTGTAAGTGTTGTGCAAGAATCTGCTTGGCAATGGTCTCTTGCCCTCTGTCCATCTGACAGCGCATGGAGCCTCCCCCAAGCCAGATGTGGCCTCACCAGGGTCACTCCTGGGGTGCTCTGACCTCAGAGCTGGCAACCCCTGACCCACTGGTCCTCACACTGATGACTGTCTCCCCCTCTCACCCCTCCATCTGGACTCCTGCACCCTCCCTTCTGGAGTGGTGCTGCCAGACACCAGAAATGGTGGGACGCTTGGGACAGCCGCCCCCCTGCTCTTCTGACAGTATTGGGTCCTCCTCAGGGGATGACCTCCCGGTACAGACTAGGGCCCCCTCCTGGTTTTCCCTCTGGGAACCATCCAGACCCTGGGACTGGGTTTTGGGCAACCTGGGCCTTTTCCCACCCCCTCCTACCCTGAGAAGGGACATGGGACCCTCTACCCATCCCACTACACTGGGAACTATCTGGGCTACTGCGAACTTCCCCCACCTACCTCAGTTGGGGAAAGCCTGAGTCACCCCATTCAGGATCACTCCCAAAAGCCTCTTCAGACCCTCTGACATCCACCAAAATATTCTGCCTCCAGTGCAAGCTCCCTGGGGTCAGAGAACTCACACTCCACCGGGTGTTGGCGTAGCTCTGGAAAACCGGGACTGAACATATATTATCCAGCACTCAAATTGCACAGCCTCACGCATGTGTTAACCATACTACTCTTCACACAACCATCCAGTGCCTTGAAAAAGCACCCAACATCACCCTCCTGAGATTGGTGAGACAGTATCTGACTGTCCCTGAAACTCAACCCACGTTCTTCTGGGGTGTCTCCATACTTCCTTAACAGGGCTTCTACCATGGTGGAACAGCTCTACCTGTCAGTCACTTGTAGAGCCAGTAGTGTCCCTCCCACGACTAGGATTATGACTCACCATGCCAGTTCCGCAATCCACCTCAGGGTCCCTGTGCACCTCTGGAGCTACCTCATAAACCTGAGCCCCATGGTGTATGTCATCCCCCTCCTTGAAGTCAGGCACCAAGTCTCGAGGTATATGGACTTTTTCTTCAGTACCGGACAAGATACTTTCGCTGTCACAATCTGTGCTGGACTCCTGACTTCTTGCGCCAGCTCCATCTCTCTCATTCTCAGTTCATGAGCAAAAGGCATTTTTCTGTCCTCCATTTTGTGTCTAGCAAGTTCCAACTGGAACTTCCTTTCTTCCTGCCTGTCCTCCAGCTCCTCTTGGGACTGGAGGGAGCTCATCCACCATTCAGGCTGGCCCCCTGCCCCACAGGCGATGCAGGCTCCCCCAGCCATCCCAGGTGCAGACTTTGTCCCTCCTCCTCCACAACCTCCTCCTCTGAGTGCTCATCAGCCTTCCTGGCTGCCGACCAGGCCCTCAGCACCTTTTTCAGCTCCTCCTCTCTAATGAGGCATTTAAAATAATGCTTGGCATCCCTGTCGAACTGAGGCACCAACCTCTCCTGCTCAAACACTAACTCTGCAGGTACTGCTGATGGCTCACCAGACTGAGAATTGATTGTGGATCAAAAACTCAGGTGCTGCAAAGAAGATAAAAATCAAAAACAGAATGTGGTTGCGTAGTAGTCTGCGATCTGGTAAGAGTGTACACCAATCACTCTATGTAAAGTACAAACACAAGTCCTGTCCTCAGCGCTGACCACCAATGTTAGAAATGAGGGGCTCTAGTTGGCAGTGGCTTGCACCCTGTCCAAGTAGGGACCCTTCCTTCTAGTAAGGGTAGGGAGTTACACACCCAAGACAACCCCTGCTCAGCCCTTAGTAGCTTGGCATGGACAGTCAGGTTTATCTCAGAGCAAATTTGTAAAGTATTTGCATATAAACACACAGTAATACAGTGAAACACTGCAAATGGACACCACACCAGTTTAGAAAAATAACCAATCTTTATCTAAGTAAAACAAGACCAAAGCGACAAAACTCCAACATACATAAGAAAAAATATCACTTTTAAAAGGTTTAAAATAGTTCAATCATAGAAAACTATGGATGCGTAACTTTTATTACAAAGTACCTGGGATGCGTCAAAATCAAAGGTGAAAACAGGTGCAGGGGAGGCAAGGCGCCGGAAAAGCAAAACGATGCATCGGTTCCTTACTACTAGTGGAGGTGATGCGTCGGTTCCTAACTGCCAGGGGAGGTGATGCGTTGGTTCCTTACTGCATCGCAGGGGACGTTCTGCATCAGTTCCTTACTGTCAGGGTAGGTAATGTGTCGCTCTATAGACACGCGATCTTGGCTCCCTACAGCTGGACAACATCGATGAAGAACTTGGCACACAGGTGCGATGCGTCGAAAATCCAGACAAGCTAGGTCGATGTGGCAAAACAGGCGCTGCAACGATTTTTCAGCCGCGTGGCAGGTGATGCGTTGATTTCTTCAGCCGCACAGCAGTGCCTGCGTCGAAGTCAGATCGGGTGTCTCGGACATCAGAGACATGGCGCTCAGGACTCGGGCAGCTGTGATCTTCGGGCTGCATGGCAGGTACTGTGTCGATTCTTCTGCAGCACCGTGGCGATGTGTTGTTTTTTAAATGACAAAACTGTGGTGGGAAAAACAGGCGCTGAAGGTCAATGCATAGATTTTCCTTTCTTCTTGCAGCAGAAGCCACCTCCAATGGCCCATAACTGGAATTGGCACCACTTGGCAGGTCGGAACTCCCAGCAGAAGAATTCAGGGGCTGCAGGTGAAGTATTTGATGGCCCTGAGACTTTTTTACAGGAGGCAAGCACACACAAGCCCTCGGAGAACCTTGGCAATCAGGATGATGAAAACAAAGTCCAGTCCTTTCACTTTCTAAGACAGAAGCAGCAAGCAGTAGACCAGCACAACACAGCAACAAGCAGAGTGGCAGGCCCCCTCCTCCAGCTTCTCCAGCTTTTCTTCTTGGCAGAATCTCCTCTTAGGCCACAAGTGTTCTGAAGTTATGGTGTCACAGCTCCAGTACTTATACCAGTTTCTGCCTATGAAGTAGGCAAACTTCAAAGGAAAGTCTTTGTAGTGCACAAGACCCTGCCTTTCCCTGACCTAGCTCCAGACAAACAGGGGGGTGAAGACAGCTCTGTGTGCGGACAGGCACAGCCCTATTCAGGTGTTAGTGACAACTCCTTCCACCACTCTAGCTCAGGAAGACCCATCAGCCTTGTGATGGGCAATCAGGATATGCAGGGCACACCTCAGCTCCCTTTGCGTGACTGTCTAGAGTGAATGCACAAACAGCCCAACTGTCACCCTCCCTCAGACGTGGATTCCACAGGCAGGCAGAGGCACAGAATGGTAAAGCAAGAAAATGCCTACTTTCTAAAAGTAGAACAGTCATAATGAGAATGCACTCCTCCCCTTAATAAGACACATACATGAAAAACTCATTAATATGTGCGTGCGGTCAGTGTCAGTGGATCGCCTCGAGCCACAATTAATTCAAAAGAATTCAAAAAAGGGGCACTCCTCTCGTGCTCCACACTGTCGCACTGCAAAAAGTGGGAACAACTCCCTCCAATTATGTCCATTTCATCCAAGTACTCCACCGTAAACCAATATGACCAATATGTATGCCATTCCTTGTTGCTCCAATATACTTTTTACTTCATCACACCGGAGACAGTCTGATTAAATCTGCAGTCTTTATTTAAACACTTCTAATACCAGCTGCATGTCACTCCAGACTTTTTACAACGGTACGTGCAGATTAATCGCAATATGAAGTAGGCACATCGTTTAGGTACCCAATGCATTTCGAGCCTCCTTAGGCTCTTCGTCAGGGGTTTCTACAACAAATAAAATAAACAGCTTAGCTGACCCAATCATTGTGAAAAATGCCTAGAGTCCAAAACTATGAATTAACCATAACCCACAACCCTATTACATACCATGCCCCTAGCCTCACCCAATGAGATTCCTGTGCTGCTAATAAATTAAACCACCCTACTCCAACCCTTCTTCCACTCAAAACATACTCCCAATACCTTGATTCATAGTGTTCCCATTTCGCCAAAAACTTATATCTCTCTCCCTCTTCCCCCACCTGCTCCCTCTCCCTCGCTGTTAGTTCTTAAACCATGTCCCTCGCTGTTAATTCTTACACAAACCACCTCATCAAAACTAACCTCCTCATGCTGCTCTCCATATACACGCTGCATCCTCTCTATTCCTAGCTGTTAGTTCATGAATACAGCTGCTTTCACTCTCGTGCTTTTGAATGGTCCTAATACACGTTCTTAACTACCAGCACGTGCCTGCCTCCCCCTATAGCTGCACTCGATTTCAAACCAACTCCAAACTGAAAACTCTATCTACCATGGTGCACCTCTCACCCTCGCTGCGCCAACCAGCAATCCACCCCCCAACAAGTCTGTGCTCCCTTAACGTACAACGAAAATTGTTAAACAAAACATCCTTATCTCCCCTGTGAATCGCCTGAACTTAAAACCGTGCATACATACTCAACCTATAAATGAATAATAAACATGATTGTAAAAAACAAACTTCATTGCATACCCTAAATCCATGAATATGTTAAAAATACATTGCGTGTGAAATCATAATGACAAACTGCTAATACATCTGCCCCATAAATCAGCTTTAACTGTTCATAATGCATGTCCGATCTTGATTCCATGAATTCCACTTCATGTTTCCACTGGTTTGTTTAAGAATTAACAGCGAGGGACATGGTTTAAGAACTAACTGCAGATTTAATCAGACTGTCTCCGGTGTGATGAAGTAAAAAGTATATTGGAGCAACAAGGAATGGCATACATATTGGTCATATTGGTTTACGGTGGAGTACTTGGATGAAATGGACATAATTGGAGGGAGTTGTTCCCACTTTTCGCAGTGCGACAGTGTGGAGCACGAGAGGAGTGCCCCTTTTTTGAATTCTTTTGAATTAATTGTGGCTCGAGGCGATCCACTGACACTGACCGCACGCACATATTAATGAGTTTTTCATGTATGTGTCTTATTAAGGGGAGGAGTGCATTCTCATTATGACTGTTCTGCTCAGAAAATATCGCCTCCATGAGTTTTGCACCCCATCGAATGAAAAAAGGTTTTCGAAATTGGAGAAGGAATGTATAAGTATGTATTTGTCACAGCAGAGACAGTGGAAACATGAAGTGGAATTCATGGAATCAAGATCGGACATGCATTATGAACAGTTAAAGCTGATTTATGGGGCAGATGTATTAGCAGTTTGTCATTATGATTTCACACGCAATGTATTTTTAACATATTCATGGATTTAGGGTATGCAATGAAGTTTGTTTTTTACAATCATGTTTATTATTCATTTATAGGTTGAGTATGTATGCACGGTTTTAAGTTCAGGCGATTCACAGGGGAGATAAGGATGTTTTGTTTAACAATTTTCGTTGTACGTTAAGGGAGCACAGACTTGTTGGGGGGTGGATTGCTGGTTGTGCAGCGAGGGTGAGAGGTGCACCATGGTAGATAGAGTTTTCAGTTCGGAGTTGGTTTGAAATCGAGTGCAGCTATAGGGGGAGGCAGGCACGTGCTGGTAGTTAAGAACGTGTATTAGGACCATTCAAAAGCACGAGAGTGAAAGCAGCTGTATTCATGAACTAACAGCTAGGAATAGAGAGGAAGCATCGTGTATATGGAGAGCAGCATGAGGAGGTTAGTTTTGATGAGGTGGTTTGTTTAAGAATTAACAGCGAGGGACATGGTTTAAGAACTAACAGCGAGGGAGAGGGAGCAGGTGGGGGAAGAGGGAGAGAGATATAAGTTTTTGGCGAAATGGGAACACTATGAATCAAGGTATTGGGAGTATGTTTTGAGTGGAAGAAGGGTTGGAGTAGGGTGGTTTAATTTATTAGCAGCACAGGAATCTCATTGGGTGAGGGTAGGGGTATGGTATGTAATGGGGTTGTGGGTTATGGTTAATTCATAGTTTTGGACTCGAGGCATTTTTTACAATGATTGGGTCAGCTAAGCTGTTTATTTTATTTGTTGTAGAAACCCCTGACGAAGAGCCTAAGGAGGCTCGAAATGCATTGGGTACCTAAACGATGTGCCTACTTCATATTGCGATTAATCTGCACGTACCGTTGTAAAAAGTCTGGAGTGACATGCAGCTGGTATTAGAAGTGTTTAAATAAAGACTGCAGATTTAATCAGACTGTCTCCGGTGTGATGAAGTAAAAAGTATATTGGAGCAACAAGGAATGGCATACATATTGGTCATATTGGTTTACGGTGGAGTACTTGGATGAAATGGACATAATTGGAGGGAGTTGTTCCCACTTTTTGCAGTGCGACAGTGTGGAGCACGAGAGGAGTGCCCTTTTTTGAATACTTTCTAAAAGTGGCATTTTCAAACACACAATTTAAAAACCAACTTAACTTAAAGATGTCTTTTTAAATTGTGAGTTCAGTGACTCCAAACTCCAAATCTCTATTTCTTCCCAATTCTAAGTTACACTTGTAAGAAGTAACAAGGCAGCTCCAATGATAACCTATGGGAGAGATAGTCCTTGCAATAGTGAAAACGTATTTAGCACTATTTCCCTATCAGGACATGTAAAGCACACCAGTACATGTCCTACATTTTAAATACACTGCACCCTGTCCATGGGGCTACTTTGGTCCTACCTTAGGGTTGCCTTACATGTAGTAAAAGGGAAGGTTTGGGCCTGGCAAGTGGGTGCACTTGCCAGGTCGACATGGCAGTTTAAAACAGCACTCACGGACACTGTAGTGGCAGGTCTGAAACATGGTTGCAGGGCTACAAATCTGGGTGGCACTATCAGTACTGCGGGCCTACTAGTAGCATTTTACATACAGGGGCCGTATATGCTTGTTCGTCCCCTTCTGTAATACCGATAGCTCTGGTGCACTTAAAGCGCCAGAGCTATCTTCAGAGGGCATTACCTCATTTTCATGGGGGCGTGCCCCATGCAAATGAGGGAATCTCTTTGCACCTGCCCCGTATTACAGGCGCAGAGGCAAAGAAGCTCTCAGGATGCGCACTGACAGTGCGCCACCTTTTAGGTCCCATGGACCCCCTAGACATCCCCTTGCTGGCGGGTGCAGCCACACTCTGCACCCGTCTGCAAGGGGATCCCTAATCCCCTGTAAAAGTGCAGCCGGGTTGCCTCCAGTACTGGGAAAACATGGAGCAGCTTTAAAGCAGCAGCTCTGCTTTCACCTGAATGCACTGCCCCCAAGGAAGCTCGAATTCGCGGCTGCCCTGGGGGCAGCGCATTCACCATAATGTGGTGCATTTTCCTGGTTAGCGCTGGGCTAACCAGGAAAATGCGCTGCATGCATAATACGGCCCCTGGTACACTTTACTAGGGATTTACCAGTACATCAAATAAGCCAATCATGGAGAAACCTATCACCAATACAATTTAGACAGACAGCATATGCACTTTGGCACTGGTTAGCAGTGGTAAAGTGCCTTGAGTCTTACAGCCAACAAAAACAGGTCATTAAAAATAGGAGGAAGAAGGCAAAAAGTTTGGGGATAACCATGCAAAATGGGCTATCTCCAACATACATTGAGACTTGTCCTATTCCTGGATGAACCATTATGGTTCAAAAATGAACTATCATAGGAAAACATTCTACTTCATGTTGGATTGGCAGCTTCAGTTAACATCCCATGGATGACCACCACCTTGGGATGGGCATTCTGAAAATGATGGTGTCTACCTTTCAAACAAAGATGAAGTTAATATTTAACATATTTGGCCCAAGGCTGTGCTCTGAGATCCTGCTGTTACTATTTATGTTCCATACCACAAATAACCTATGGGATACACTTCTGGGTGACCACAACTGTAGCGGCATCACAGTAGACCAGATAACACAGACGCTTAGCAATGTACTGAGAACCCATCACATACAAACATGAACTGCGCTCCTTCCTCTTCGGCCCACCTACGGCCTCCAGTAAGCCCTTGAATCTTCGTTCAGCATAAATATAGTAGTAGTAAGGCTAGGGGATTAGATATGTGTTGTGTGTTCTCTCTGGTGAAGGACAGTTACATCCTAGTTAATTTTCTGCAGACTGTGTGCAACCTGCTGAAGGTGTTGTAATATAAATTCCTGTGAGGAAAGCACATGCGTGAATATGAAGATTTCAAATGGGACAAATATGCCAGACAGAAAAATATATGTTAAAGTTTTCTTCACGTAGACCTCTCTTAGAGAGTTGCACTTCATTGTGAACCAGACTTTGTTGAAGAATCACAATTGTAGATGTCTCTACTTATTGTGACTCCTCCGAGTGCAAATAGTTGAGAGACAGAGAAAGAGAGAGAGAGAGAGAGAGAGAGAGAGAAATTGGTGCTATTAAAAGCAAAATAAAAATTGTGAAATTAACACACCATGTTAGTCAGGCTGGTAGTGGTAACATGACTTCCTCCAAAAGTCAACTGCACTACCGTCCTTGCTCCTTTCTGTTTCAGCACTCAGGGGCAGATTTACAAGCCCCTTGCGACACTTCTACGCCGCCGTTGCATCACTTTTGTGACGCAGAGGCGTCATAAACAATGCGCCACGTTGCGACACATTTACAACATGAGGCATCTAGGGAGATGCGTCACGTTGTAAAGCCCTGCGTCACATTATACCTGTGTCAGGTATAATGTATGCAGGGTGGGCGTTCCGACGCAAGAAAGCCTCGTAAAAGTGACGCAGTGAAATCTACAAGATTTCACTGCGTCACTTCTACGACGCCACTGCGTCAAAACCTTACGCCTGCTTGAAGCAGGCGTAAGGAGTGACGCTGCACAATATTAAGGCATTCCTGAGCATTGCTGGAGTTGCGTCGTGCTTGCGACACGACTCCAGCAATGCGTTACCTTTAAGCCAACAGATGCGTGATGCATCTGTCAATCCTTGTGCCACGGTGCGCTGCATTGTAAATGCGACACATCCGTGGTGGCGCAAGGGTTTTACTGCGTGACGCAATTGAACTGACGCATCTCTGCTAATATGCAGAGATGCGTCAGTTCTTGAAAATCTGCCCTTCAGTTTTGAGGGCCACGTGAGGCAACCTTCTCAATAGATGCGCCACACTGGCTCTTCCCAAAGGAACATCTTTTGAACATGGTAGACACCACCAAAAAAGGTGCTGGAAAAGAAGCCTTATTTCGAGTCAGCAGTGCCATCAACGAGCACCCAAGTAGGAGTTCCTCACATTTCAGGAAAACTCACTCAACATTTTGGGGGCATTTGTAATGTAAGAACCGGCAATATACTTTACTACTACCAACATAAGTTGATGGGAAATTCCACTATGCTTCTACCCGGCCATGGTGAAACTCTCCTTATGGAGTTTCCTCGTAGTACCTCTCATCATGGCATTAGAAGTCAACATGGAGAGAAATCTCCACCCCCTTTGCAGCCATACTGAAATATGTCAGACCTACCCCCGCTAGTGTTGCAGAAATTATACCTTCGCCATAATAAAAGATGAAACATTGCTGAGGAAAACTTAAAAGAGGCCCCACTGTACGGAGAAACAACAAAATACAAAAACAATAATCTTACATTAATCAAAACGCAGCTACATTTTGCAATAACAGTTTTATTGCTTGCCCTGCCTGTTAGCTGGACTACTTCACATATCATCTGTGGACTCACATGGACTTGAAAGCGATTGCACTACGCCTAATACGACACAAAGGAAAGAAAGCCTATGAGATTCAGGGGCATATTAGCAAGGGCACTATCGCCGCTTTAGCGGCACTTTTTGCCGCTAAAGCGGCGATATTCTTATCGCCCTATCAGCAAACTGTCTCTAACAGCAGTTAGCAACAGTTTTCGGGCATTAGCGCCCGTAGCTTTACCGCTTGCATGTCAGCGATATTTATCGCTAATGACATGCAAAGTGGGCGTTCCCGACGAACAAACCTGGGAAACACCCGCTAACAGGCCTATCGCCTATTAGCAAGGTGGCCATGGCCCCAGTTAGCGACGTGAAAAGTCGCGCTAACCGGGGTCATCGCCATTTATTTAACACCTCCAATTAGCAGGTGTTAGCCATATCTAACATGGGGGGTGGATTATGCTGATACGACCACAGGGTCGTATCAGCAAGAGTTATCGCCGTTTTCCATGAAACATCGCTGGAAAACCAGCGATGTTTCATGGAAAACACCGCTATGGCTGGAATAATTATCGCCATAGCGCTAAATGTCGCTAATACAGCGTTAGCATGGCAAATTATTCCGACGATAGCCGGCGATAAAAAGGTGCTCGCTAAACACGCTTTGCGATGTTTAGCGCACTTTTTAGATAATATGCCCCTCAATATTTCCAAAATAAATTCTCCTCGGCTATCCTGTGACATATATTGAAATGTGCTTCCTTATAGGAGAAAAGGTATTTTGCAACTCACCATACGAACGTCACCTAGAGCTGCCGATTTTCCTTTCTGGAATTGTAAAATGACTGTAGTGTAAAATAATTTTTAAAAACGCAGTTACGGTTTCGAGTGAAAGGCTTTCTAGGACTCGCACGAGTCGTAGATGAAGCCATTTGCCTCACTTCATTTTCATTTCAGTGATTGTTTGACTAGCTGAATAGTTAAACTTCCATTACTGAAACCTCGGAATCAGACAGCAAGATTGATACAAACAATGTTTGCTTCGCCGCGCCCTTGGGCAGTTGGAAAGCGCTCCCATCGCTATACAATTAGAAGCAACCAGCCGTCTTTTCAACAGATGATCTGCTAAAATTGTTTTGAAAATCCTCCGGAGGTCATTTCGCGCGGCCCACCGTGCCCGCGTGCGGGAGAGCGTCGTGTGTACAGAAGAGGTAACGCCCCCTGGCTGCCCTTTTTCAGCTCGGCGCGTGTTAGCGAAACCTTTGGCGAGCAACGCATTGAGCGATTCGCAGGGCCCTCGCCAACTGATCTGTGAACGGTTTAACCGATTTTTCATTAACCGTCCGCTTATGTAGAAGTTGCTAAATTTTATGGGCCATTAGCAGCTTCTGAGGCTGCAAATGACTACGGAATTCAGGACCCTGCAGTTTCAAATGCTGCACTTTTGATAAATTGCCTCGTTGCAAGTATAGAACTTGGAAGGATGTTGCTCGGCCTCGCACAATTTAAACAAGTCTTTAACTCGGGCAGAAGAATGAGTGTATGGGTTCGGTTTTCTGTGGGAAAAAATAAAGGCATGCCGAGCGCACCATACATTTTGGAGCTTTGTTTTGCAAGTTGTAGGCCAATATTAAAATACAGCAATTGTCCAATAAAATTACATTTTCAGCTAACATTTTTTTCATTTTTATTTAAGTAAAAGCATTCAAGGTGAGACCCGATAGCTGTGCCTCTATAGTTTTATGCCAGAAATACATTTAAATGTCCTTAAGACCAAGAAAAGCTATTTGTCTGTGCTGCCTTCTGATGTTTACCGAGGGTTGGAAAGCGTGCCAGCAAAAGCTGTGGTAATGGGAAATCCACAAAAAAGTATATATAACACATTTTCATCTCGGATAATCAGATCTTTTACTGCACGCCTCCGCACTCCCTTCCTCCCTCAAGAAACTATAACTATCCAAAAGGACTATGGGCCTTATTACGACGGCGGTCGGATGAGCGTCAGACCGCCATCGCAGCAGGATTGGGACCGCCCGACAAGTAGTCGGCAGTCCCACCTGCCATATTATGATACATTCCTTTTTCTATTGCGGCTTGTGCTGCAGCCCGGAAAAGGGCCACAGCAGAAGCCGCAGTAGAAAAAGGGATGTTTTTAAATATCCATGCACGTGTGCCAGGCACTACGTGGTGCCGGGGGGGCAGCACATGTGCCCCCCCTGGCCACATTCCAGTGCCCCACGGGTGACAGGGGCCCTGCTTGGGGCTCCCAAGTCCCTCTCCGTCTGCCTTTACATGGCAGTGGGACCACCATGTAAAGGCTGAGGGAAAGGGACATCGTAATCCCTACGGCGGTGCCTGTGCAGGCAGGGCCGGCTCTAGGGCGGTGCGATCGGTGCGACCGCACCAGGAGTTGACTTGTGGTGGGGGCGTCATTTTTGAAAAAGTATATTTTCATTTTAAAAGCACCTGCTGCCGCGTTCCTGGCCTCCAGCAATTTTTAGACATCAATTAAAATGTCAAGATAACTCCGGTGATTAATCGTCTTCCTGGAAAGAGACCGGAGGTTTGTCTAGTGGAAGTTTTGACTCATCCTAAGGTAGTGCAGAAGGTTAAAATGCCTGTTGCTAGGAACATGTACCATGCAGATAACAAAATGCATATCATGTAAATAGGTCAGTGGGTTACTGCTTCTTTAAGAGCTCCTTTTGTTACTTGTCGTTTATTAGTCAGAATCCTAATATAGAACATTGAGCTATTAGCTGTCAGCAAAGAGCTGCTGCAAACTGCAAGGTATATGTTAGAGCTATATGTTTTTTTGCCCAGTCTTTCATCATCCTAATTTTGTGAAAAGGGTTCATTTGGGTAGAAAACAATTCTTATTATGAAAGAGAAACTCTAACAATGATGTTACGTTTTAAATTCTGAATTTGTGCTTTTCCAGAATAAGGACTCAAACTATATTGCCTACCAGTATCGATGACATGTCACTCCTACACTACACCTTGTAGTCCTGTCTGATGTAACATTTCCTATACACTGATTTACGCACACATGATTGTCTCTATGCAATGGGTGTGTGGTGTAAAGTGCTCTGACACCTTACACTGGTATGAGTGGTGCTATAAAACTAAATGAATCTGAGACACAGTGGTTATGGAGACTTGAGGGGCACTGTTAAAGGGTGCTAGTGAAGGACTCCGTGGCAGAGGTGGTCATTGGGGGGGGGGGCGCCAACAGACATTGCCGCACAGGGTGCCACTTGTGCTAAAGCCGGCCCTGTGTGCAGGCACCGCCTCCATTGTAAGGATTACGGTCTGACCGCCACCCTGATGGGCTCCTTGAGCCTGTCGGAAGATGCAGTCTTTCCCACTGCCCTCTGCGCTCCGATCGTTGGTATTGTAATCCGGCAGACGGCCTACTGCCGTAATTGTTGGGCTGACCGCCATCGATGGCCTGCCAGTGGCGGTCCGTCCCACATCGTAATGAGGGCGTATTTTGTACAGATGTTTCCTAAACCTTTTTATTACTCCAATGAGTGTCAACAATTCACTATCAGTGAAAAGGCAAAGACATGACAATTAAATGGCAAAAGCTTAGTCCTAATAATTCAGACATGATCCCTTTAAGCGCTCCTCACCAATGTCCTTTGACATGCAGAGTTCATCGTTATAAAAGCGGAAATAAATGCAATCCGAACTTACTGGGTTCGAAGTATTTAAATGCCAAGGGTGTTTAAAAAGCACATTTCGTCATGCAGAAACAGTCAGAAAAGTGCTCTTTGGCAGTGCCCACAATTTATATCAAGGCTCCATGCTAGTTGTGTAAAATGTTAAAAGTCAGTAGCTAGACATCTTTTAGACAATCCATGAATAATTCAAAATACTCGACAACAGTAACCAGGTTCTTGTGTCACTGCTCCGTACCAACAACCCTTCCTCAGGGTTTCACTGCGGCATTCCATACACATTTACCAGTTTGATGACATCAACAATGAATTATTATGACTAAGCTTCTGCATTCAATTGTTATGCCTTTACCTGTTCACCAATAGTAAATTTTTGACACCTGTTGGAGAAATAAACATGTTTAGGATATATCTGAACAACAGAGTCCTTTTGGGTACTTTCTTTGGATGGGGATGAGTGCAGTGAAAATCTGATTATCTGAGAGGATAAGGTGTCAGAAGTTCATTTAAGTTTAATAAATAAATATAAGAAAGCCAGACCTGGGGTTTTAAATTTATAAACCATGGCATGGTGCCAGTTTGCACACCAGCCAAATCCAGTTCGGCACATAAACTGGTAGTGTGTGCTAGATTATAGAGGAATTTACAGCCAAGTGCACACTGCCACTGTGTGAGCGTATGCGGGAAGTTGTGGGGTTACAGCAGTAGTAAGTGCTGAAGTCATTCTCAAGGGGGGGCAGGTTGGAGAGTTAGTGTCTGGCCTTTGAGGGCTAATGAAAGTACAAGAAAGGCCCCTCCGAGCCCCTCTTCTCAGATAGCAATTTTGGACAGGCAACTAAACGTATTTTTGGAGCCAGCAGAGCCTCAGGCCCTCTCTATCCCAATTTACTTACCCATTGGGCCCTGCAGGTCACACCATAACCTTAGAAGGTCCATACACTCTCCGATTGTGGCTTCTAGCATTTCAACCTCTGTTAACACTCTCCTACGGATGGATATAATTGCCTTGGTAATTTGGTGGCAATTAAATGTAGACCCATAAATAGAATTAATTTACAAATGCAAGGGTACAATGCAATGATACATCTATGCAATTTTGTTTCACTGCATTGAGGTGTGATTTTAGTAGTGTGGTGGCATAAAAATCATTGTAAATTGGCTCTCCAAGCACATTGTGACACCATACTGTTTATTTCCTGGCCAATTTTTCATTTTTTTCACAATTGCAGTTGCTACACATTATACAGCATGGGGAAAAGTTAGAGAATAGTAGGGATTTTCCTTCTAGTTCAGCAACATATTAGGTCAGCCTGATGACATTGGCTGTAAATAATGTACATGCTCTGGGAAAGTGGAGATCAAGGATAGCAGGTTCAAGCCAATAGATCTGGCCTCACTAAGCTTACCATTTTTTCATGCATATGCAATAGAAGTTAAACAATGAAAAGTTGAAAAATGTATGATGCTGCCACATAAATGTGCCACTGAAGCCCGCTATTTGTAAGAGCATGTACAGGTGATCAGGCAAAGTGCCGTCAGTCAAAGTGCAACACAGCCAATGCTTTAAGTGGGCTGTCTCATTGAACCATGCTGTATAATGTTGTCTGTAGAGGCAAAATGTGAATGAAGCATTAACAGACTAATGGATTAAGAGGGTTGACCGAAAGCCCTCTATGTCCATGTATTTTCTATTTATTCGTGTATTATACTTACATGATAAGTGCCAAATGCGATGCAGCGCGCGCAACGAAATTCGTTTTATTTATTTATATGTCTACTTACCTCTAGACGGCCGTATTCCGTACTTTACTACCCCCCACCCTGCCCCTCCCCCGCCCCACGTCACCGCCCGGCAGCACTCCCACCACGGGCCGCTACTGCTGCTACTTTAAAAAAACACTTTCTTCACAGTGTAGGCAATTGATTTTGACGTAAGCTCCTTTAGTCTTCTTGAGATAGAAGTTTAGTTGTCTTGAGAGGGCACCCATCAGTAATAGTCACTTGAAGAGTAATGCCCAGTTCACCATAAGCCACTGACACATACAAGACACATACAAGAGTTTAGTACTCCCTTGCTTAGTAGCTACATTTGTACTCTACAAATCCCCATAAATACATATGTACATACATATATTAATACAAACACTAATGCACTATTACTTGGCATTATGCCTTTATCTCGCATAGGGCTGCATGACGTTACAACACACGCCTTTACCAAGCAGTCTTTACCACAAATATACCATTAGCACACAAGTCTTCACCATGCATGTCTTTACCACGCACGAATATACAAAAATGCATTATACGAAGTATTCTCACGTATATCGTTACCAAGCAAACTTTTACCACGCAAACCTTTACCATGCAACTTAAAAAATATATACATATATATAGCTTAAACATTTTAAATTATATCTCCATAAAAATAGGATTATAATGTTAGCTATCATATTTTTTTGAAATATTTTTGCGTAAAAACTATTTTTGGGAAGGGCCACTCCATGCAACAGAACACAACACAATGCAACACAACTCAAAGCATCGTAAGCCTATGCAATTTTTGTCAAGATGATATGACCATGCAACACAATGCAAAACAACGCAACACTATGCAAATTATTTCAACATCATTATATATCAATGCAACACAACGCAAAATATCGCAACCCTTCAAAAATGTTTCCAAAAAAATATAAAACAAAGTAACACATCACAACACAGCAAACCTGTTCTAGAATAGTAAACCAATATTGACACTTAAAATGTCTGACTTTCTTTCATTTCTACATAAGCAAACATCCTGTCCCCAACCAAGATGGTGGACGTCTGTGAAGAAGGTCAAATAAACATTAAATTTCACCGCAAAATACGTATAACTTTAGTCACGTTTTGGTTCAGAAAAAACATAGTTTTCAACACTTATTTTAAATTATGTTATATCTTTAAAAACATATAAAAACAGGCGTCCACAATTTTGTGGTCCGTAGTACACTTCCTTCTGACGTGACCACACACACCAGAACATAGGAGAGTGAAACATAGTGCCTCATTATGATGCCGGTTGGATCGGCTTCTGCGGTCCTGTCGGAGGCAGTCGGACCGCCGCGGTCTCATTGGAAGTGGTCGTTTCGACCGCCGGATTACAATGCTTGCGTATGCACAGAAATCCGACCGCCGCGGTCCTTATGACTCGAGCCTGTCAGAGAGCGGACCGCCTTACGAACCACCCTCGCAATTATGACGAGCCGACCGTGGTGGTTCAACCACCTCATCAGAGCTGGCGGAAAGGGAGGGATATAAGGCCGACACTCACCTTTACACAGCTTCCTACATCCTGTGCCGACATGGAGCCTATCCTACATGTACTGCCGCTGCTGTACCTGTTCGATAATGCTCAAAATCAACACAGTCGTGGATGCAACTGCCGGTAAGTGTCAATCAATGCACCGCAGTGCAAAAGGAGGGGCGTAGCTTGCTCAGTATGAGTGGGGGGTGTGAGCCACAGGTTTCCAAGTCATCACACTGGGACATCTTCCTAATACCTATTTCATGAGAAGCAGGACATGCGGGGCCTGAAGGGACAGTGGAAAGAGCGAGTAGTGACAGTTGTTTAACAGGCCTTGAAGTGGACTGGCCTCTGCCGGTGGTTAGTATTTGCAGGTCAAAAAAGCAGATGCAGAGAAGGGTTCCATCGGACTCTCCATATTTGCACTCACCCTCAGTTTGTGAATTCAATTCAACTCTGCAGCAGTACCACCTACCACTGTCCCAGATGTAACTGCAAAGAGACTCGTAATACCCCATTCTCAGTGTTGTCAGGTCAGGACTGAAGCAATATCATAACATTATGCAATGAAGTCATATTTGTTGCTCCAATAACTAATGTAACTAACAACCATTGGCAAATCCATTAGTCCAGGCTTCTTGCAGGTGCAATGTAACTCGTATCTGAGAACTTTGATTTTGTGCAATGACAGAAGTAGGTATATATTGTTTGTGTAGGATAATATGCCAATCACAGATGTACAACGTACATGCTTGTAAGCCACTCTCACATGTACATCAGCCACGCTCCTATGAGAGGCCCATCCAGTAGAGTCATCCCACTTAAAGTCCTCATGTAGAGAAGTTGAAAAACACAATAAAGCACAAAATTCACAATACTGTACAAGTCCACAACAACATAGATGACACTGGGGTGGCATGGTGAGCAAAAGAATGATGGATTTAACCCAGATCTCTTGACTGGGGGTGAATGTTTGATTTGTTCCACATTCCGTCCATCATCTGTCTGTCGTTTGCTTTCTCGCTCTAAGGGGGTCATTATGATAGCGGGTGGATCGCCACCGCCCATATGGCGGTGGCGATCCGCCCGCTATTTTACACCACCCGCCTAACATTTCCCCCGCCATATTACGATGGCGGTGGGGACCCAGGCGGATGGAAAGACCGTCCACCAGTTTTCCACTGGTAGGCAATCTGCCCGATTGCCTACCGGGCGGAAAAGGCCTGCAATATGGTGGCGGTGCCTTGCAGGCACCGCCATCCATATTACGATGATGGCGGTCTCGTGCCTTTCCATGGCGGAGACTCCGCCATGGAAAGGCATGCGGAGAATGCCTTTGGAGGCCTGTTGCGAGCCCCCAGGTGGTTGGGGGGTGGGTGGCTGCACTTGGGGGGTACCCATGGTACCCCCCGACATTTGCATGCACAAGGTGGCAGGCACCGCGCAGTGCCTGTCATGTTGTGCATGCTAATGCACAACATGCTTTATTTACATTGCGGCGGGTGCTGCTCACAGCACCGCCCCCGCAATGTAAATGATGCGGGATGCCACCGCCACCGTGGCGGTGGCATCCTAATACACATGGCGGGACCGCCGCACCTCTTGCGGGTGGTCCCGTTTGCCGTTGCGGTGGCGGGTCCGCCCGCCATCGTAATGATGCCCTAAGTGTGGCAGGTATGCCCAGACGTGGATTCCGTTCTCACTGCGCCACTGGATTCAAGCTAGCCTGGCTGATGAGGGGTGATACCCTGAAACCGGTTCCAGGATGCTTGTTTCTGGTCTGTGTTTAGCCCTCCCCGAGAGCATGGACCAATTACGACGATCCATCCACTGCTGCCATTTCAGGAATTATTTTTGGAACTTTTTTTTGCTTTGTTGAAGATGTTTTCACTTGAGCGCTTGTGTCTACATTTGCTCCGAGCGTTTCTGTAAACTAGGCCTGTAAATCTTGATGTTATCTTATCACATTTTCTGTGCATTCAGATGTTGCTTGTCCGTCACCCAACCCCCTCCTGGTTTGCTGCTTGGCCCGTTACCCCACCCCCTCCCTCATCGCTTTGTGCACAAGCGCTCATGCAGAAATGACACACATAAGCCAACTGAAAACCTGACAGCTCTACAGTAATTCACAGACAGACTCCAACTTGAGCAACTCTAGTGCTTTTTTGCTTTGTTTTTCAAAAGAGCTAGTGCTGCTGACCCATTTTATTTTTTCATGACACTGGAATGAAGGAATGTTTCATTATTTCATATTTGAGACTTATGAAAGGAGTAATTTCTGTACACTCACCTGCTGCTGTGGTAGGAGTTCCTGAAGCACTACACTGCCCACTGCAGCAAACATATTTTATGCCGTGCTGCTGCCAACCGTGCATCTACTTCTAGACTTTAGAAAAAACTCTTCCTGTGCTCGGGATGTTCCTGCAGCGGGTGCAATGAAACTATTTCTGCAACGCAAGAGTGAACCGCTCCATGTCTACCGTAGATATAAACAGCATAGAATGTTTTTCCGGAACATTTTGTAGAAGTAAAGAAGGATATATTTCTCTTGAAAAAATCACACACAAGAACATTGTATCATAAATAATATGACGACTTCTTGTACAAATAGTGATTCATTATTAGATCTCCAAGATCCAATTTGAAAGGGACAGAATATCGACATCAAGAATCTCGGTGACCAGAATATCGACCTGAAGGTAAGAAATATCGTTTCTGTTAATATCGAAGTTGTTAATATCGATGTTAATAATATCGATGTTTATGTTAGTGTTATGTATTTTAGTATGTATTTTATATGTATGTGTTCCACATGTTTTGTTATGTTTTGTATTATTTTTTTAAACATATGTATTAATTGTTTAGAAGTTAGTAATTTTTTTAAAGCAAATTTTGTGTTTTAGTACCGTAGCGGGTTGTGGGTTTATAGGGGAATAGGGTGGGAAGTAATTTAATTATAGTAAATTAATTCATAATTTTTAGAAATTATTAATGATTTTTAATTACATTTTGCATTTTAGTTCTGTAGCGGGTTGTGGGTTTATAGGGGAATAGGGTGGGAAGTAATTTAATTGTAATTAAGTAATTATTAAATTTTTCATTGTTATTGATATTTAATGTATTGTTAATTAATTATTAATTGGTAATTAATTTTTATTAATTGATTAATTGATAATTATATTAATTGTATACATTTTTTATTGGAGCGGGTTGTGGGTTTATAGGGGATTAGGGTGGGAAGTAAATTAATTATAATAAAGTAATTAATAATTCATATTTTTTGGTATTGATAATTAATTTATTGTTTATTAATTATTATTTGGTAATTAATTTTTATTAATTAATTAATTGATAAATATATTAATTGTGTTAATTTAGTTTAGGAGTGGGTTGTGTGTTTATAGGGGAATAGGGTGGGAAGTAATTTATTATAATTAAGTAATTATTTATTAATATTTATTGGTATTGATAATTAATTTATTGTTTATTAATTATTAATTGGTAATTTATTTTTATTAATTAATTAATTGATAAATATATTAATTGTGTTAATTTAGTTTAGGAGTGGGTTGTGTGTTTATAGGGGAATAGGGTGGGAAGTAATTTATTATAATTAAGGGGGTCATTAGTCCGCCCGCCATACCACCGGGAAATGGGACCGCCCGCAATGCATGCGGCGGTCCCGCACATGCCATTAGGATGCGCCCGCCAAAAATGCAAGTTGTGCTTTTCAATGCACAACGTGACAGGCACTGCGCGGTGCCTGCCACGTTGTACATTGAAATGCAGGGTGCCATAGGTACCCCCCATGTGCACCCCCCAACCCCCCAACACTCCGGGGGCCTGCAACGGGTCCACAATAGCAATTACCGTATGCCTTTCCATGGCGGCAACGCCGCCATGGAAAGGCACACCTCCGCCAGCATCATAATATGGATGGCGGTGTCTTGCAGACAGCGCCACCATATAATGCCCCTTTTCCGCAGGTCGACGAGGAAAGACCGTCCGCCGGGGTCCCCCCCGCCATAGTAATATGGCGGGGGGAAAATGTGTGGCGGGCGGAGGAAAATAGCGGGCGGATCGCCACCGCCATACGGGCGGTGGCGATCCGCCCGTTATCATAATGGGCCCCTAAGTAATTATTTATTAATATTTATTGGTATTGATAATTAATTTATTGTTAATTAATTATTAATTGGTAATTAATTTATATGAATTATTATTTATTCATTGATTAATTGATAATTATATTAATTGCGTTAAATTTTATGTGGAGTGGGTTTTGTGTTTATTGGGGAATAGGGTGGGAAGAAATTTAATGTTATTAAAGTAATTATTAATTTTCATTTTTTGGTATTTATAAATAATGTATTGTTAATTTATTAATAAATCATTATTTAATTAAAACAATTATTTAATTGATAAGTATGTTATTTTTAACCCCTATGCTATCCAACACTTTCCCTCCTGTTGCACTCCCTGGAGTGGGAATAGTAATTTTTACCCCTACGCTATCCAACACTTTCCCTACTGTTGCACTCTCTGGAGTTGGAATAGTAATTTTTACCCCTACGCTATCCAACACTTTCCCTACTGTTGCACTCTCTGGAGTGGGAATAGTAATTTTTACCCCTACGCTATCCAACACTTTCCCTACTGTTGCACTCTCTGGAGTGGGAATAGTAATTTTTACCCCTACGCTATCCAACACTTTCCCTACTGTTGCACTCTCTGGAGTTGGAATAGTAATTTTTACCCCTACTCTATCCAACACTTTCTCTACTGTTGCACTTTCTGGAGTTAGAATAGCAATTATAACCCCTACGCTATCCAAAACTTTCCCTACTGTTGCACTCTCTGGAGTGGGAATAGTAATTTTTACCTCTACGCTAGCCAACACTTTCCCTACTGTTGCACTCACTGGAGTGGGAATAGTAATTTTTACTCCTAACCTATCCAACACTTTCCCTACAGTTGCAATTACTCGAGTGGGAATAGTAATTTTAACCCTTTCGCTATCCAACACTTTCCCTACTGTTGCACTCTCTGGAGTGGGAATAGTAATTTTTTTCCCTCCGCTATCTAATATTTTTCTGTATTGTTTTACTTAATGTGTATAATTTATTTTACAAAAATTAAAAATATTTTAATTTTTTTAATTTGTTAAATATATTTTTAAAATTTGTAATAATATTATTTTTGTATGTGTATGTCTGTATTTATAATTTATAAAATATTTTTAACAATTTATAAGTTATTAAAATAATTATTTATGAATATTATTAAGTAAGTATATATATTATATTTTATATGTATATGTTTAATTTATTTTAACATTATATGTATCAGTTTTTATTTTTAAACATTTTTAAATAATTTCAACTATGTTTCTTTTAATTATATGTATTATTTACTTTATTTTAGATTCTTTTTTAACATTTAAAAAAAAACGATATTTTTTACGATATTTTTGACATTGATATTTAATTTTCGATATTTTTGTACTTACCATGATGTAGATAGGATGTCGATATTCTTGACTTCGATATTTTTGTCACGATATTTTGTACCTCGATATTTTTGAGGTCGATATTTTGTCAGTGATTCACAAATAACACTGACGCAGTTGCGCCGTTCAAAAACTACATTTTAACCCACCACTTTCTTATGCTTCAGCAGGATGGATGTTTATTTACAATCGGTTTATTGTGTTTGTTGCTACTAGTTGGAGAAATAGTGGCTGACGAAAAACAGTGGGTTGAGATATGGTCACCATGGATTGATGGGCTGTCTTTTTGGGGTGGGATATGTTTTTTGTTTACCCAATTGCAAAGCGATCCAGGGGAGCTCTTCCTAATTCTGCTGCTGAGGTTGCCAATCAGTTTTAAACCAACTTCCTGGTTACCACCCCACGCCTATTCAAGTTAAAGCTATCTAAAAGTCTGAATAGAAGCAAAAGTGGTTGATCAAATGTTTGAGATCGTGTTGAGAATTAAGTCCCACATTCGATAACGTCTTAGTTGATTAGCCCACAATGTATCATGGCAGACACAGAGGGCCCGATTCTGATGCGGGTTGGAAAAGCTTCCCGACCGATGGCCTGATTCTGATGCGGTTAGGAAGGCCTCCTAACGGCATTTGCTCCTTCCAAATCGGATCGGGAACGTGTCTTCCCGACCGAGTTCCCAATTCTGATGCGGTTAGGAACAAATGTTCCCATTGAAGTCAATGGGAGTTCAACCAAATCGTATCTGGAAACATCCGGATGCATCCTACTCTGCCGGTTGGACTTTCCCAATCCGAGTGGGACGGAAACCATTTCCCAACTGATTCGGTCGGGAAGCTTTTCCAACCCGCATCAGAATCGGGCCCAGAGTTGTGGATACGTTGCAATTTACTCTTTACTATTCTTACATATGGCAGTCAAGGAACTACCCATGAATGGCCAATCGTTATTAACTCACACGGTTGAGGAAGAAGCTACGGGAGCTCAATTTTAATGCGCAAAACCGCTCTCCCCCAGTACTCAGTGGTGACATAACGGCCAACACCAGCTGAGGTACCGTTCTTCTGCCGAGAACCAGTATGTCAATAAAAGCAGCCCCAGCGCCATACACAAATGCATTAACATTGCCAACACCTTTAGCTCTCAGATTGCTGAGACCTATTGGCTTTGTCAATGCTTGACTTACTATATTTTCTTTCTGCTACTAACAGATATCCATCTCCAGGCAAGCAGGTTGCACTGTAAAAAAAACAATACTTATACCCAACTACAATAGAGATGAAACAACCAGTTTTGACAGACTAGATGGGCACATCTGCCTATGAAGGGTGAATGGAAGAAAGGGCAACAGCATAGTGAAAATATGAAGTGGATCATTGAAATTGTGTAGCAAAACCATAACATCGATCTCATTCAACACACACATAAATTTATGAAAATATTAAAAACCTAAACAATAGGGATTGTTACATACTGATAAAATTAAAAAATAGACAATCTTACATTGAGTAATTCTAGTTTTACAGGAAAGTAAGGGTTTCCAAAATGGATGGTATAATGTTTAATAATCTTTCAATAAAATGATAGATGAAAAGTAAAGGATTCATATGCAAATCTTAATAACACGACATTCAGTAAGACAAAGAAATTATAAATATAGAACAGTACTATAGGAAAAAGGAACAGCAAATAAAGTAGTGGAAAATAAAATGGTCATATAGAAGACATAGGGGCCGATTCCGATCTCGGCCGGTAGGGTTCCGAATCGGATTTGGCATAACCGGATCTGATTCGGAGCCCTATTTCCCGACCGATTTGTACGCTCGTCCGGACGAGCGAGTACGATGCGAATTCGCCGACCGACTCGTTCGGGCGTCCCAACCGCTCCGACCGACTCGTTCCCGGGTGTAATCGCACCGACCGACTCGCTCGGACACGACTCGCACAGCGCAATGGAGATGTTCCCCGGCCGGGTAAGTACGATGCGCGCCGCGAGCAGTCCGACCGACACGCGCCGTCTGGCTCGAAAGAGCAGTCGGAGCCGTACTTCGGGGGTCCGTGTCGGACCCCCATGTACGCGTAGCCGCGCGAGTCGCACACAGGGGGGACCCATGGGTCCCCCCTACCTGTGCGTGTATGGCGCGAGTTGCTTCGCCGTGTACCCGCTGTAGGGGGCGCCCTTGTTCGCCTTGCACCCATTGAGGCAATGGGAGCCCACGTACGCGTTGTACGACTGGCTCCCATTGACTTCAATGGGAGTCCGACCCGACTTCGAGTACGATAGCATACGGACGCATCGTACTCGTTCGGTCGGGCTGCACGGGTTCGATTCGGTCGGAAATCTCTCCGGGTCCGGCTCGGTCGGAGAGATTTCCGGCCGGAATCGGCCCCATTGTGTTTTATCTTTTACTTAGGGGCTGATTCCGATTCGGGCCGGAAATCTCTCCGACCGAGCCGGACCCGGAGAGATTTCCGACCGAATCGGACCCGTGCAGCCCGACCGAACGAGTACTCGAGTCGGTCGGACTCCCATTGAAGTCAATGGGAGCCGATCGTACAACGCGTACGTGGGCTCCCATTGCCTCAATGGGTGCGAGGTGAACAAGGGCGCCCCCTACAGCGGGTACGCGGCGAAGCGACTCGCGCCATACACGCACAGGTAGGGGGACCCATGGGTCCCCCTGTGTGCGACTCGCGCGCGGCTAAGCGTACTGGGGGTCCGACACGGACCCCCGAAGTACGGCTCCGACTGCTCTTTCGAGCCGGACGGCGCGTGTCGGTCGGACTGCTCGCGGCGCGCATCGTACTTACCCGGCCGGGGAACGTCTCCATTGCGCGGTGCGAGTCGTGTCGGTGCGGTTACACCCGGGAACGAGTCGGTCGGAGCGGTTGGGACGCCCGAACGAGTCGGTCGGCGAATTTGCATCATACTCGCTCGTCCGGACGCGCGTACGAATCGGTCGGGAAATAGGGCTCCGAATCAGATCCGGTTATGCCGAATCCGATTCGGAACCCTACCGGCTGAGATCGGAATCGGCCCCTTAGTGTCTGTTTTACTGTATATTCATTCTGTTGTATATCTTGCCTTATTTCTGCCTCTGAGTCCCTCTCATGACTTATGTTTGCTTGTTAGATTCATCTTGCTCGAGGCTCCATACATACCTCACATGAGTTTTTAAAAATTTAAGATGTGAATAGTATTGTTTATTTATCATAGGCAGGATACCTCTGATTATTACCAGTGAAAAAAGGGCAGTAGAATTTGCAAAAAGCATAGGGTTATGAAGTAGGAATTAACTATTTCCAATGAAGAAATCAGAATGAAGATCTAAACGATTTGATTTGATTTATTAAAGTGATGTTTGCTGCACTGACTTTCACATACACATTTTAAAAGGGGAAACATAAAAAGACATAAGCTAAATTTTCTAATTAAAGATCTTGCATGGGAGGAAGGATTAAAAAAGAAAAAGGGAAAATGTGAAATTAATGTAGCAGTGAATCTAAGGAAAATCCTTTCAGGATTTCTCGTCAGTAATTGTTGTTCGATTTTACACCGATTTAACAATGTCATGGATAGATGAACTAAAACTCAGTTGTTTTCCACTTCTGTCCCACATTTTGACCAGGTAAGGACCCATAAATCATGTGGCTGCCTCAGACAGATTTTTATTTTTATTTTTTATTTATTTGCAAAGTTTTATATAGCGCTGGCTAGACCCGGAGGTATCAGAGCGCTTTACATGAGGATCAGCAAGTTGCAGGTTACATAATTACTTCAATTACAGGTTCCAAGTATAGACATAGGAGAAAAACATGAGATTACACAATAAAATGAGTTATTAGAGCGTAGCATAGCCAAGACACAAGTCTTATGGGGAATGAAAGGTAGAGGGAAGGAAACACAACGGGGAGACGAGGAAGACAATGTCAGATGTCCGGCTGGGATCCCTCCAAAGGTAGAAAAGAATTTCCTCATCAGTCTCTATTTGCCCTTGGATGCAATATATTTGGGGCCTGATTGCGAGTTTGGCGGTCCACCAGAAGACCACAGTGCTGGCTGTCTTCAACCGCCATATTACGAGTTTACCACGGTGCCGGCAGTGTGGCTGTGGAAATCTTGCAGCAGTGGTGATTAGTTTCCATATGTATCGATGCCTGTGTGAACATTTTGACTGCATATGTGTCGAATGTACACACATACATGATACATGTGGAAAAATACCACCTACCCATAGCAGGAGTCTGGCCCATATGTGGGCAGATCAAGGCAATGAGTATATGGTATAAAAATGAGTCACTTGTATATCGCCGCAAACAGGGTCGTAATCCTTGGGGTGAAGATGCTGAGGTGAAGGGGGGACCTGCAAAAAGGGATCCAGGTCAAACTCTGTTCAAAATAACAGGAAAGGGGTGAGTACCCACCTCAAATCCTGTTTCCGCCGACTTGAAGCTGGCAGTCACACTGCTGTGGTCGGCTCATCGGGAAGCCAACTCGTAATATGGATGGTGGTGAAACTCCTCTGTACTGTCCTATGGCAGCTGCTTTTCCCCGACCTCGACCCCGGCGGTCTGTGGTGTGCTGGCGATGTAGGCAGTTCAGCTGCGGTCTTTGCATTAGCAATAAGCCCTTCTCGTAATACAGGGGTCAGATCGCGGAGCTCACAGTGGTCGGTCCCCAACCGTTGTTATGATGGTTCACGGACCGCCAAACTAATAATAGGGCCCTTGGTCTTATTTCCTCTAAGCTATTCACAGTGAGGGATACGATTTCTGTTTGGTCACAGAATCACTTGTCGGAGGCTGCGAGATTCTTTTACTTCAACATTTGGGTTTAGAGGGAGGGCATTGCTTCTTGTCATGGTGGCTGGTCTCTTCTCTCAAAAGTTGGTTAGTATCTACAGGTATGGATTAAAATGTTGGGAAAGGACGGACAGACCAAGGAGCCGGGCTGGATTAAAGTTGGACAATTCTTTGTTCTTGTATTCAAGGTGAAGTTTTAGGAAGGTTTTTGATATAGGTTTGTTAATTCCTGTTTTCGTCCGAAGGCCCAGAGTATTGTCGACAGGGGACAGGATGAGCCCTAGATGTTTTGCTTCCTTCTCCTTGGACATTGTATGGTAAGATCTGTTCTGCATTGTGAAGTGTTTCTTCCATGATTTGTCTACCTGTTTGTTCATGTTCATTTTCAGTTTCTTTATGCTGTTTAAGAAGGGTGATATGTGGCATCTGTTTAGAATGGGGTTGAGGGCGATGTCTTATTACAGGGTGACTGTTGGAAAACCTACCTGGAGCACTAGAAGTGATCTTCAGAATTTCCAATCTTGGACTCTGATTTTGGTTGTGTTTCTGTCCAGGCCCGTTAGTTCTACTCCATATGCAATTTGGCTTGCTACTCTGGCATGGAAAACTCATGCGATAAATGGTGAGTAGCGATCGCCATGTGAACGGGGATATCACACAGTGGCATTCGATGAGGCCTCCGATTTTTGACAGACATTTGTTTGTGAGCCTACTATTTTAGGTTGTCAGATATGGTCAGTCCTAGGTATGTACAGGAGTTTACTTCTTAGAGCCTCACATCTCCAATAATGAATGAAGTATTCAATATTTTTTTTTCCTAAAGACCACTGTCTCAGTGTTTTATGTTTGTGTATCTTGAGCCCATTTACCATGCAGTATTTTTCCATTGCTGATATTTGAGCCTGGAGCGTTCTGAGTGTTCAAACCATCAGAATGGAGTTGTCTGCTTACAATACTGCAGGTAAATTGAATTTCTTAATTATGGGGATGTCTTGGGTTATTCTTAGGACTTCACTGCATGAGTCATTGGTGTAAAGGGAGAACTGTGATGGGCAAAGAGAACACTAAGGGGCCGATTCTGATTCGGGCCGGAAATCTCACCGACCGAGCCGGACCCAGAGAGATTTCCGACCGAATCGGACCCTAGTAGCACGACCGAACGAGTACGATGCGCACGTATGCTATCGGACTCAATTCGGTCGGACTCCCATTGAAGTCAATGGGAGCCGGTCGTACAACGCGTACGCGGGCTCCCATTGACTCAATGGGTGCGAGGTGAACAACGGCGCCCCCTACAGTGTGTACGCGGCGTCGTGCGGGTACGCGTACAGGGGGGTCCGACACGGACCCCCAAAGTGCGGCTCCGACTGCTCTTTGGAGCCGGACTGCGTGAGTCGGTCGGACTGCTCGAAGAGCGCATCGTACTTACCCGGCCGGGGAACGTCTCCATTGCGCAGTGCGAGTCGTCTCCGTGCGAGTCGGTCGGAGCGGTCGAGTTCTGCGAACGAGTCGGTCGGTGATTTCGCGAGCGCACGCATCGTACTCGCTCGCCCGGACGCACGTAGGAATCGGTCGGGAAATAGGGCTCCGAATCGGATCCGGTTAAGCCGAATCCAATTCGGAGCCCTACTGGCCGAGATCGGAATCGGCCCCTCAGTCTAACCCTTCACTCAATAGTAATTTTATTTGCTCCAGCAGCCTGTTTTGATTTAGCCTACTTGTGAGGTTGTGTTGAAGTGAAATATTTCTATCACTGAGATGAGAGCTGGGTCACTGTCTAACAGTGAGAGTTTGTTCCACAACCTTTGCATTAGAACAAAATCAAAAGTTAAGCTAGAGTGCAGAAATGTAACATATACAGCCACCTCCTTTGTTATGCTATATTTATGGATGTTATGCAAGAATACGAAGATGCGGTGGACTGTTGAGAGACTTTCTCTGAAGCCCCCTTGACTTGAATTTAATGTTTTATTTTTCAGTCATGTCTACTATGGACTTGTGTAGTACTTCTGTGTATATTTTGCAGTCAATTAGGCTGACTGGTCTGTATGACTTTGTGTCATTTTTTAAATTTCTTTCGTAAAGAGAGATGATGGTGCTATTCATGTATCATATAGGGAAGGATAGGAGACCTCCCGAAAGATTGTAGTTAGAATGTTACCCAGACGTGGGTCCCTTGATCACTTTGCCACTGGATTCAAGCTAGCCTGGCTGATGAGGGGTGTTACCCCGAAACCGGTCCTAGGATGCTTGTTTCCGGCCCAGGGGGGACCTTGTCTGGCAGTTCGGGCAGGACTGTTCCCATCAGGAATAGGGTCAAGACTGATTTGCATACAGCTGGGTCTGAATTAGGGTGGCAAAGTGAGTGGAAAAATGATGATGGATTTAATCCAGATCTAAGAGAGACTGGGGGTGAGTGTCTGAAAAGTTTCCCCTGAGGTTTCAGTGCTCCGTCAATCATCTTATTGTGGTTGCTTAGAATTTTTGACCACCTTTCTGGAGATAGTTTAAAAACCTCAGGGGAATTCATATTTGGGACCAGTGCTGTACTCTTTGGAAGATCTTCGATGGCTGAGTTTATTTCTTCATCCTTAAAGACTACTTCATTGATGACTCCATTTATGTTTGCACGTCTCTGGTTGGTTCGTTTGGGTGAAGTATGGCTCAGGATTTGTGCTTAGCAACTCAATGGTTGTACAGGTTTCTTTCCTGAAGATGGTTTTGACGGCTGATCCTGATTTTTTCTGAGATGTTAGTCTCCATATTGATCTTTCTGGCACTGGGTCATTCACCGTTTTTGTCCAGACGTTTCTGAAGTCATTTTTAACTACTGCTTGTCCCGTGGCATTACAGCTGATTTCAATTGCTTCCTCTTTTTCCTTGTTATTTGACTTTTATAATCTCTTCTTGCTGTTTGAATTTCCTCCTCTATGGCCTGTGAGTGGATTCAAATTTTCAGTTCATCGCTAGTGTTGTTACAAACATTATCATACAGTCTTCGCTTCAAAGAGGATATAATCTATGACTGTTTGGGCACCTTTTGCATTGCGTGTGTGGGTTGCAGTGCCATCTTTTGTGCTAGAGTTTCTTGTAGAGATCAGATCTTCCCTTGCACGACGGTTTTTTAGAAAAGGACATTAGCATCTGTCTTGGGGTGGTTGTGGCTTATCACAGAGATACCTAGTGCATTTTTCATTTCAAAAGTTTGATCGCAGTTGTTACCCTTTGGCCCATTTTGCAGTTGAAATCTCCATAGATGAAGATCAGAGGTTCGGCCTTTGTGAGTTTACTCATTGTTTCCTTGACCAGCATCCTGACAATGAATTTGCATCTGGGGTCTTCTTTATTTACTCCCTTTGACTTTAATGGTGGTGCAACACCCTCGGGGTGGAATTTGATTTTTTGTCCATGTGTACAACAGTGTTCTTATGTTGGTTCTCCTATCCTGTTCCTGTTTTCTGTGCCTCTTGTCCTTGTTTCCTATTATTGCCCATTGTGCCCACTCTCCCTTACCTCAACTTGATCTTGGGCAGGAAGTATATAGTATGTGGTTAGAGGCTTATTTATCAGTTAATACCAGCAGATCCTCTCACAAAGCATATGTATGTAAGGCTGTGGTCTCATTTCTATACCTTTTTGTGAAGAAATCAACTCACTGTGAGGCATTGCCAGTGCAAGATCACTTGCATTTTGCTTGGCTGCTAGCATGCCTAACTGCTTTCCTCCCAAACAGCTCCTGTCTCCAAGGATGTCAGCTGGAGATTTCTCTGCAAGGGTTTATTGATGCATGTGCTATTGCTATCAGTTGCCCCAAGCAGGTTGAGGAAGAAAAAAGTAATACTCTTGCATTGCCTTTTGTTATCTTGTTGAGGAATATGGAACGCGATCTGTGCTCATGCCCAGGTTACATCTAGAGTAGTTATGTTCCAGTGAAGTCAGTTGGAGACAGGCTGGCAGAGAGACGGCTACTCATATGTTGCAGGGAGCAAAGTACAATAAATGCTTTCTTGTCTCCTGATCTGGTGTGTGGACAAACTTCTTTTAATGCAAGAATTTGGCGACGAGTTGGCCAGCCGATTCCTGCAACAAGCCAGTAGTCGCGGACTCAGCGTGCGGTTTGGATCAGTTGTGCCCTATGAAGATCTATACCACAGGTTTACTGAGGAACATAACGTGTATCCAAAGTAGTGAGGCAAGAATTATCTTCATTTTAATAACTTTTCAGTGAGTACACCGCTAACCATAGCGCAAGACCCTAGTGCGCACCATCACATGTAGGATGTGCAAGGATACAGGGGGACACGAGACAATAACGAGGCGCAAGACTTCAGCATGCACCATTGCATGTAGGAAGCTGCAAGTGAAGTCAGGCGCTCCTTACGCTTGTAGAACAAGCCCTATTTCCTGTTGACTTCACGTTGTGCTGCGCGACGTGGGAGGCCATCTTTGCTGCTTTTCAACATCAAGAGCTGACTTAACACGGCTCTCTGCCATTCTTCGTTGGGACGTGCCAAGAAATATAGTGAATCTCATACTTGCTTCGCAAGTCTTTCCTTGCTCCTCGGTGGCTCGCACACCACCCTATTATTATTATTTACTGACTTGCACACTTACTTTGCGAGTCATTTTTCGAGTGTCCCGCACACTGTCAATTTCTCATCACTATTTCTTTGATCATACTTAACATTTTTAGCCAAGATCTTAACACTTACTGCACTGTTATTTTTATATACAGGCTTACATAATTTAAGGAAAGTTTCCCCATATATATTCTTATTTATAGTCATGCAGTCTCATGGTGCCATTGTGTCTCCTCCGATATTTCTGGCTTCACCAGATCCTCTTCCTATTGAATGGTAAGATTGGTTAACCGTGTTTGAGACATACCTGGAGGCTTTAGATGGGGTATGATTTAGTGCTTCTCGCAAAAAGGCTTTGCTTGTGAACAATCTAGGCAGAGAAGGACAACATATTTTTAAATTTTTACCACAAGCTACACAGCTCCATGGGGACCCAATTGAGGATGTCTATGTGGAAGCTAAAAAAAGATTGGAAATCAGATTTGCTAAAGAGATCAATTTACTTAGGAATCGTTATAAATTCTACACCCATCAACAAGAAGAAGGTCAAACTATAGATGACTTTGTCTCTAAGTTATGAGAGCTTTCCTTAAAGTGTAAGTTTGGGGCTATGACTGATGAACTGGTCCGTGATCAGTTGATTGTTCATTGTAGGTGTTAGAAGACCCAGGAGCGTTTATTTGCAGCCAAAAATCCTTCACTCAGAGATGCTATAGACATTGCTAAAGTGGTTGAACAATCACAACATTGCATGCCTGAGATGGAAAAAAAGGGAACAGTAATGGGGATGTTGTTTCTACGGTTGCAAGAGAGGACTCTGATGTGGCTGCAGTACTAAAATCTGGCTGCAATGTACCGAGAGTTAGGCAGTCAACTAGGTCTTGCTATAGATGTGGTAGTACCTTCCACACTGCAAACTATCACAGGTGTGTGGCTGTAGATAAGAATTGTAGGAAATGTGGCCGCAGAGTACACTTTGCTGTAGTATGCAAGCAAATGGGCAAGCCCAGAGTAGCTACTATAGATGATGATAGTAATGTGGTGGGACAAGAAGATAGAATTTTAAGTGTAGGTGAAGCCGATGAGGGATTGGGTAGGAGAAATAGACCAAAAGCTGACTTTGTTTTTAATGGGAAATTGTTACAAGTTATGGTGGACTCGGGTTCTATATACACAATTATTCCTAGGGTTGTATTTGAAAAGCTGTGGATGGGAGTAAATTTGTTACCAAAGGATATCAATCCTGGGGGATATCAAGGGGAGGCCATTGATGTGTTGGGATACATGGAAGCAACTATAGAATTCAGTGGAAGAACAATATTATGTAAGATTTATATGGCTGTGGATGAGCCGCCCATTCTAGGCTGGATGCATCAATTAGACTTTGTATAGTTGTGAATCCCATGGCCCCTATACAGGTCATGGTTGTTGAGGACATCTGTCTATAGGATATTTTAGATGAAGATAAGAAATTCTTTAGGGAAGAGCTAGGATGCTTAGAAGGATATGTTCACAAAATAGTATGAAAACCCAATGCAGTACCAGTGCAGCACAAAGTACGTAGAATTTCTTTAGTAGCTCGTGCTGTGGTTAAAGAAATGCTTAAAGATATGGTGTCATCTGGTGTGATTGAACCTGTTTAAAGTGCTATGTGGGTATCCGCTGTTGTGATTACCGAAAAGACTGATGATAAATTCAGGTTCTGTATTGATTTGAGGTCTCTCAATCAGAATGTAGTAGTTGACACATATCCCTTGCCCTGTATAAATGAACTAATTTTGGCCCTGGGTGGTGGAATTTATTTCTCCAAGCTGGACTTAAAGAATGCGTACCATCAAATCAAGCTGCAGGAGCAGTCCAAACCATCTCACGGCATTCATTACTATGGAGGGGGTTTTTCAATGTACCAGAATGCCATTTGGTTTATGTTCAGGTGCGAGCGTTTTTCAACGCATGATGAGTGAATTGTTTAGAGACATGACCAACATTGTTTACTTTCAAGATGACAACCGTTTGTTTGGGAGTACAGTTGAACAACACAACCTGATTCTCAGACAGGCCCTGCACAAGATGAAAGAAGTGGGGTTATCACCTAGACGTGAAAAGTGTACATTTTTCGTTGACAGGGTGGAATATTTAGGATATGGTATATCTGTGGAAGGTGTTAGACCAAAGAAAAATCTTTTAAATGCCATCAAGTTGGCTCCCACGCCTAGTGATAAAGAAAAACTGAGGTCCTTTTTAGGTCTTGTAGAATATTATTCACAATTTTTACAAAAATGTTCTGAGAAAACCGAAGCTCTAAGATTACTCTTAAAGAAAGGTACTATTTTTGAGTGGGGAGACAAACAACAACATTCTTTTGATTTGAACACGAAAAAAATCTGTAAGGCTGGTATTCTTGCACCATTTGACACTAAATTAAAATCCATTCTTAGGGGGTCATTACGATGGCGGGCGGAAACACTACCGCCGTGCCGTCGGAGGTAAAAACCGCTAGTTACCGTCCGTCAGCAACTGCCCGCCCTCCCGCCAAATTAGGATGTGAAAAGTCAGGCAAATACCGCCCGCAAG